>JAZBGY010000147.1:0-101501 GCA_037414755.1 Lydus trimaculatus | reverse complement strand
TGAGTGTATTAATGGTGAATACATGAATTGTTAATAGATGTTTAATTTTATATTACAGAATGATGAATGATATAGTGTTACGATTTGAACGAAAAAAAAATAAATAAATAAAAACGGTAAGATTCTTTATGAGGAACCATATAGTGAGGTAGTCAATATTAAATTTAAATGTGGAACAGTACAACTATATAGAAAAAAATATGAAGGATTTGACTAAAGTGAAAAGTTGCATGTTACTTATCAATTCCAATCATGTATAAAACTGGTAAGCGCCATCATTTATCATATAGGTATCTATTTTAATTTTATGATAATTTATGCTTTAACATGATCTACTACAAGACAACTGATCGTAAGAGGAAAAAAATATGCTATGTGTGTGTGTGTGTGTGTGTGTGTGTGTGTGTGTGTGTTATAAATAATAATTCGCCTACTGAAGTGTTATTGTTTTGGAAACATCAGTTGTTAAAGGAGCTAGGTTCATACTTAACTTTTTTTTTCCTCAAATAACTAGAAAACTGATTTAAGAGTAGAAGAAGGCTTTTAAATTGATTCTTAACATGCGCAATTTCAAAATTTTGAGACGTGAATTTAAAAAAAAACTTAATGACAAAAAATAGAGATCGAAATTGAGACAATTTCTTGTGTTTATAGTAACAGGAATGTAGAAGAAACTATCTTTCTAACATTCAAATAATCTTTCCCAACCAATAAAAAGTAAGGTAGAGGTCTTTCTGGAACAAAAATACACAGGTTGATAACTAGGTCACCATGGAGACACGCCCACATCATCAACTCGTGCGCCGTGGTTAATCAGATATAACGACGTGTGAACACTATTGGCTAATATGAAACCCCCTCCGACTAACCGGATATCGGCAAATGTCGGGCATGTTACCAGCTTGTGTATTTTTGATCCAGAAAGACTTCTAGTAGGGTTATGTTTTTTAACTCAAAAAGAAAAAGTTCTGTTAAGTCACGTACACACCTAACGAACACGGACAAACAGAAGTAGTAGAATGTCCTTGCATTCGCTTGTGTTTCACTAGTTTCCCGTTCCTGTTGTCCATTAACACTATGCGAATGCGAACACGAATTTTTCCTTTGAAGTACCAACAACCAGCGGATCGCCATTTTCCATGTTCATTCATATTCGTTCGCGTTTGTCTTGCATTCGTTCGTTAGATGTGGACGCGGCTTTAGGTATGATCGTTGAGATTTCGTAACGGACTTTTAACCACTTTTAACCATGCACCGTACTAAAATACAAGTGAGGGGAAGGTAATAATCTAGTGTAAATAGGTACATTTCTAACTGAATGTTCAAAACTGCGGAAATTATGCTAAATCCAAAACCAGAAAAAATCCGGCTTTTCTAAACGATACAACCTGATTTGCTGTTCGACCAGCGGATTCCTCGTCACCAGTTTGGCTGTCGCGAAGTCCATTTAACCATCAAACAAACCAATACAACCAATTGAACGAAAACCTCTTCAGTGTTTTGGCATATTTGTCAGGGCTTTGAAAGGGTTTGGTACGTTAGATTATTGTATAAAATCAAAGAGCTCTTCCCACTAGAATACTTCAACATCCTGAAGTCGTACCTAACCGAAAATCTGGAACTAAAGTAGGTGAAGAGAATTCTACACATTTTGGGATTAGGTCTCTATGCGCTCTATATGGCTGATTTATCGACAACTATAGGAACATTCGCTGACATTTGTTGATTACGTAAAATATTAAAATTACTTTTAGAAGAGAAACATGTCCTTCGATATATGTCGAAAGTGATAAATACTCTGGATTCCAACTGAACATTCTACTAATGAAAAAAAAACAACAAAGATTAAAGTATCTTGTCATGCCAATGTAGAGCTTGATATCCTAAAACTAGCACCTTAGCCCATAGAATACAACTTATGCTGCTTGCTCATAAATGTATAAAGAAACCGGGTTTGTACGTCCGTTCTCTAGTTAGGGCAGATTAATTTTTGGTGTTGAAATATTTCTTGGTAGAGCAACGTATACAAGAATCAGCTTTCACGCTTTTAATTATGTATGGGTCAACCGGAAGCTGTCCAGGGAGCAATTCTTTAGAGGATCCTAACAGCTTGAAACAAAAAAATTTAGGTCTAACTCTTTCTTTCTCTCTCTATCTCTCTCGTTGCCACGATTTTTAGCACATTTTAGCAATGCCAAGGATTCAACTTCACATAAATAACTCATTAGTTGATTTTACACAATAAACTTATTGTTGAAGCGTCGCCAAGAAACCTCTTAGCCCCGAGACGCAGAGTTTATCTTGTTACGGTTCTGGACAAATTACATTACCAACTATTTATGAAGCTGAACGTGGAAGAAATTGGTCGAAAATGTCCAAAATTTCGTCATGATAACGTTCCCGGCGTATAGTCATTTATTCTGATCAATGCTAAGTGCTTTGTCAGATGTAAATTTAAACTTATTTGCAGAAGATTTCGCACGTTACCTGAAAGCTGGCTCAAGATGATGGTATTGTCGTTTTTCGAAAAAGCATTTGTTAACGTTTTAAATATAGAAAAATTCCACATACAGCAGCGATTTCAATAGAATAATTCACGTTGTTCATTCATGTATATAATTTCAATAAACTACACCACATTATATTTAATATTTATCTATTGTTAAATAAAAGCATAGGAAATATTACCTTGTTCATAATAAAAGTGAGGACATGAATTTCAAAAAAGAATTGATTAGAAAGGTTTAAAATTTTAATTCTGTACAATATCGTGTCAGAACAATATCGCAATAAGTACAATTAAAATCATTCATTAGAAAAATTTTATATTAAAAAAAAAGAAAACAACAATACATATAGATTATATACTTATATTAACACAATACTATTGCAATTTGATTGATTCGTGTCTTGGCTGCTATATAGAATATATAGAAACAAATAATTAAACATTAATAGTGCTGGGTGTTGGGTGTAAAACAGCAGTTTATTATTTAATATCAAACGTAGACAATATTGGCACGTTGATTTGTTAGTTATTATTACCTCGAGTATATAAGAGGAATGTTAATTATTAATTATTAGGGATAGTTATTAGTAATATATCGAATGTCACAGCGAAAACATCTGTAATCCTGTTATCGTCGTAAGTTTGGTAGTAAGATATGAGTCATAAGGGGTAGATTTCTGTGGAATACCGTATGTTTTTCAACAATACGTGGATAATTGTAGCGTGACTTGATAATTGTATCGAATAATAATCAACAATTATTGTAATATTAGCATTTTTATTTAAAAGTAAGTAGAAAAAGAAATAATAATAACAATAGAAATTATTGTATTTTTAGAGAAAAAAAAATACTTTTTTTTTGCAAAAAAAACCGACAATTATTTAACGTAAATCAGTCTAATAAATCGATATCAAACATGTCCATAATCTTCCAATAACGATTGTCCATAATGTGTTACAACATAATCATGATAATACATCATAATACATAATGGTTGTCCAATAATCAATGATGCCCATACAACTAAATTACCCCATCTAGGACCATATCGATATTCCATGAATTTAGAAAATTTCGATAACGGTATCTGTCCCATCATACCCATAAATGCCCATACTTTATATGTTTTCAATGGTACACTAACCATATATTCATGAAAGAATGCACTAATAAAAAATACAGTAGTACCAGCCATTGTTTTACTATAACCCATATCAACTAATGGAAAATATAGATGACGTAATGCCCATCTATGTACTGGTAAATTCCAATTACGCCAAAATGTATCGATATTATTTGAATTCCACCAATCACTATAGAAATTACGATCGGCAAATTGTAGAACTTCACCTAAAAGATTCAACCATGAATGGAATACAATATAGAAGAAACATAGCCAAGCTAGATGATTCGGTATCTAGAATCAATCGAATTAATTTAGAAAAAAAAAACTGAAGAATTTCCAAGTAGATTACAGCTAATTTCAGGAGACGTTCCGATGCCAACGTTACATCCATATTACTGAACGGTATTAACGAATTCTTCACTGATGGTATCATGTATTGTTGGAAAACAGCTAAAATCATCTGTGTACCAGCTAATACTTCAAAGATACGTTTGATTAAGAAACGTTTACGTATACGTTGTGTACGTGGAAAATTCAATTCATAACATAAAGTCGGTGCAAATAGAAAATAACATAAATCTCTCATATTCAAATTATCCGGATATTGGACCAATTTGTTTTCACTATTATTTAAATCATCTGTTGAATTATCATGATGATTTTTATATTGATTATCATCATTTGTTGTTGAATGTGATGGTAGATTACTATATGATAATGATTGACGACGTAGATTGTTTTTATTATGTGAATTTTGGCGAGCATTACGACACCAACTATTCACTTGAACATAGGACCATAATTTCAGAAATAAAACACTATAAAGTGATGTAACAGTAGAAGCACCAACTACAATTAAACATTCAATTTAATTTAATTTCGTTTAATAAACGATTCAAGTAATTACTTAAACTAAAACCATCTTTATAATGGATTACAGCCATTGGTAATAAGATTAGTACCAATAAATTGGTGATATGCATCATCATACCCAAAGATTTTGGTATAATTTCCTAAAATTTCATTCGATAATCCCAATAAGAAAAACAAAATACAGAACAACCTGATTAATAAGATAACCAGGATATCCTGTGTATCTATTACAGCAATCAACTTACAACAGATAAAGCTTTTTCAGTAAGTAAACAAAAGATGATAGGCACTACTGAATCTATAAATTACAAAAAGAAAAAACCAGTAAAATAAAAGGAAAGGAAAAAATGAAAAATAACATCAGCAACGTAATCACACTAAAATAAATCATCAAATCACTTACACATTATTAAAACTAATGATGGATGTTCTGAACCACTTTCATCTTGACCAGTTAGTACATAAAACCATTGTATAGGATCTACTCGTATTCCATATCTAATCAAAAAATATGCAAAATAGTGAAATTTGTAAAATTAGAAAAAATCAATTCAATTACTTGATGAAATTTTCTAAAAGCAACCGTAAACCACCGATTGATAATAAAAGAAAGGCCCAATTTACAAATCCTGTGAAATTCTCAAAACCGGACGCCCATGATAACAACGAATCCCTTGGTTTATGTACCCTACAAAAATAAATTCCAATAAATCACAATAATTTAAATTTACCGGTTAATTTGTGATATTAATAAAACTAGCGATACCTATTGGAGATTACATAAAGTAAACTATAATTTTGTAGAAAATTGTACAATTTTAGAAAATATACGCCATCTAGTGGTGGTATATTATTTACAAAATCAAATTTTTTACAGTCGATTTTACACATTTTTTTTTTCAAAATTATGTAAAATTTTCGTTTTTTTACTATTTGGGGCTTATTTTTAAGAAGAATACTGCTTGATTTGGTCACATAATTGAAATAAGTGTAAACTTTGACATAGAGGTGAGTAGTTCATTTGTTTTTGTCGATTCTCAAATGTTTTAGTTTTCCAGGTGTTGTAATTGTTTAAATAATTCCCAATAACAATAACATGGTTTTTATGTTTAATTAAGACAAATAGAACTTACCAGTACAAAATTGCCATTGTGAAAACATTGAAAAAAGTGTATATATCTATATGTAAATATTGACAAAACGAAAAAACAATGTTTTTATCAAAATGCAATCGTCCAGCACACGATAAACATAAACAATTACTTGTAAATAAGCAATTATCACATTATGGTTAATCAATAAACAATAATTTTATTGTAAATGTATTTGTTACATCACATAATTGAATTTAATTTTATACTTACGGTTTATCAGGTTGTGATTTTCGTACTTTTTGTTCAACAGCTTGGATTTCTTCAGCTCTAGTAACACTTTGGGCCCTTCTATAACGTATACCATCATGTTCGTGAGACATTTTCTGGTCCTTTTATTTACCGAAAAACCGAATATTTAGAACACCACACTCACTAATGAAATAACCTTTAAAAATCTTCTAATATTTGTGATAAGACAAGACGATGGGAGTGAAATGGGAAGAATTAATCATCAATACAAAAAAGAGGGGTTATCATTTTCTAAAACTTTGTTTTTAGTATAGCAGAGACAGTTGATAATTGATATAAGTCGAATGAGATAATGGGAGAGGGAAAGGGGGGATAACCTGATGAAGGATCATTATTAAAACAATGTAAAAATAGAAATAAAATAAAGACATATTTGAAAAAAAATTGTGCATTAATTACAAATAATTGTAAATTACAATTTTATGATAAGCATTGAATCATAATTTCACGAATTACGTTAATCATACGGTACGTTTAGTGTACTTTGTACTTGGATTCGTCTTATCTCCAGATTATAACATCTAAAGTTCACACCAATTAATTCTTTTTTGATAATTTTTTTACCGTTACCAAATTTTTAAATATTATCAACAAAATTTCCAAATTTATCAACTCTTATCGTAGTTGGAAAATTTAAATAAACCGCCGATATCTAGTGATTTTTCAATAATTTTGTTGGTGGTATTGTTGTAAATATAGCGGTAAATTCAAATTTTTTGTGATGGTTTGTCGATTCTCAACCTTGTACTTTATCATGATCGAATCTATATACTTCGCCCCTTGAAGAATTACAACAAAACAAATCGATGCACGTATAAGAGACTTCAATCAATATTCGTTATTTATAAATTAATGTTATGGAAATTTAACGAATCAAACAACAATTAACAGTAAAATTACAAATGATTAGTGACGGTGATTATTTGAATTCTAGTAATTCGAAAACAACAAATCCTCAAATAATTGTTGTACAATGTTGTGATGATTTACCATTGAAGAAAACACCAAAAAAATTGAATTTATCATTAGATGATATTACAGGTGATCGTACAAATTTAACAACAAATCCATCATTAGTAAATCTAGCAAAATTAGTACAACATAATGAATGTTTAATACCATTATCATCATGGGAACATCGTGATTATAGTAAAAGTGAATCTGATTTATTTACATTGAAATTAGAAGATATTGAAAATAGTGATGATGGTGATAATAGTGATAAAGTGAATAATTGTGAGAAACAATTGAAACATCGTCGACATTCAAGTTTGGCGGGTCGAATTTCAAATTTCTTCCGTAAACATTGGGGAAAATCAAAAACCCTAGTTGAGCCACAATAGTACCAATCGTACATAATGAAAAAACACTAAAAAAATTGTGGTTATGTATTTTTGAAATTTCTTTTTTGATTTGATAAGAAACGAAATGAACGAAACAGCAGATTCTGCAAATATCAGGGATAATTTTGTGTCTTCTATTGATGGTACAACACCATATGAAACATTATTAATTATATTACCAAGTTTTTTCGCCACAACAATAACAACAATTATTACAATTTTATTGAAGAATAATTATCAAATTTCATTAAATTTACAATATATTTTAGAATTTAGCTTGTTAGTAGTGCCAATTGTATTGAATTTAACAATATTATCAACGTATACATATGGAATTTTACAAATTTATTCGATTATTTGGATAATTTCGATTTTATTGATATGGAAAATTAAGAGAACAATCAAAATAAAAGTAAGAAAACTACAAAAAGAACGTAAATTCCTAACGAATGCACGATCTACAATAAATCTGTTATCAATAATTGCAATATTAGCTGTAGATTTTCGTTGTTTTCCTAGACGATTTGCCAAAACTAGTAATTATGGTTATAGTTTAATGGATCTAGGTGTTGGTTTATATATTTACGCCAATGGTATTATTGATAATTTAAACACCAATTTTAGGAAATCTATAAAGAGTATTATTCCATTAGTTGTATTGGGTGTTGGTAGATTTTTAGTAACAAAAGAAATCGATTATCATGTCTCCGTACAAGAGTACGGTGTACATTGGAATTTTTTCCTAACATTAGCCATTACGAAACTGGTAGTCACGCTGATTTCATCAAAACTAAATGTTAGATATATGCATGTTGTGGCATGCTTCTTATTAGGATTACATCAATTTTTATTGTGTAATGGTTTAGAAGATTTCGTGATAAATACGTACAGTCGTGATAATCTGTTACGTGCAAATAAAGAAGGTTTAGTCTCATTATTAGGATATGTTTGTATTTATTTGTTTTCATCATATTTTGGTTATTATCTAAATATAAAAAATACCACAAATCGATTACAAACAATAATACGTTTTATTATGTTAACAATAATATTATTATCGTTATCAATAGTATTGAGGAATTATTTCAGTATATCGAGGAAATTAGCAAATTCATCGTATTGTTTTTGGGTATTATTTATCGGTATTTTTATGACTTTTCTATTTTATTTAAATGAAATCGTTTATGATCAAATAATTTGTAAGAAATTATTTAATTGTATTTATACACCATTGATTTTTGATTCAATTAATTATAATGGTCTTATATTTTTTCTTATTGGTAATTTATTAACTGGTTTTATTAATATTTGTATTGATACGATGGAAGTTGATATTTTATCTAGTTTAATTGTGATACTAGTCTATATGTTGATTAATTGTTTAATTATATGTATTTTATATAGAAAAGAGATCAAATTGAAATTGTAGAAGTGATATTTTGCTAAATAAATAGGTTTTAAAATTAATTTTCGTACTTATAGATTGGAAAATTAATTTATTAAAATCTTGTAAAAAAAATAATAAAATAATAATTAGTCTTGTCTTTAATTCGATCACAATCGTTAGTATTGTTTTAATTCATTGTCAGTTATATGTCGGACACTTGTTTTACGTACATTGGCGAGATAAATTCACACAAATCCAATCTAATGCGTCAGTAGTGGAGGGTCGGTCGTTATCTGTTAGCATACGTCTGAAAAGGAGTAGGTGCTAACACCTCAAAAATCCTGCACGAAAACAACAAAAATAAAATAACGCATTAAAACAAATCCACAGTATTCAAATGCGTACTAAACCCATTATTGGTTAAAATAGTTGTTAGCAAATAGGAATATGGAATGAGAATAGCCTCCACAGATAGGAAATGTTTATAAAATTGATCTAAATGGAAAACGATTAGAACGACCGATGAAAAGCTATAACTATTTGTGTACGACCATATAAAATAATACAAATATTAGCAAAAAAATAACAATACATTTCTTTGGGAATTGGAAGTACTCAAGAAGATAAAAACGCAGATATATGAGAAAGTGGTAAAACCTTCACTGATATATGGGCAATTGGTGTGTTGACACATGACCGCTTTCATCTTGTACTTTCAATTTTTCGTGCTTCAAAGGCATGCCTCTGTTGAAAGACGCATAATGCACGTGTATACATCCTCGATATTTCACTATTCCGTTCAACTCGGTTGGAGACATGCAACACAATGAACACAAAAAATAAAAGTAAAATTATAGCCATGAAAACGAGATTTCTAATTGTTAGAAAAATTAAAAAAATAAAGGTGTTCCTAGACGATCTGACTAACATTAAGTGCCAAAATCGGCCAATTTCAGTAGACACGTACGTTCAAATATGTCTAATTACAGGGTCAGATGGAGGCAGATATCTGTAAGAACATAACTGCCTACTGAAATCGATAGATTTCTGGCATTACCAGATAGTCTAATATCACCCTTACAAGAGGTAACAGAACAAAATCAACTAAAGATGAAACCAATAGAACGAAGAGAGATGATTGGATTGGTGGTACAATGGAAGATGGCAAAATATCGAGCTAGAAGTCAAAGAAAAAATAAAGTAGAGTGACCACGAATGAAATGGAATGAGGTCAGAAATCTGAAAAGCTCAAGACAGAAAGACGTGGAAAATGGAAAATAAATGAAAAACCGGAACATTGAAATGTATATACTTGACACAGTCCGATATCTAACGGTAAGAGAATAGATGAAATGCAGAAGTATTAACACAATCATGTACCGCCAAAAGTCTTCAGAATGTTCCAACAGGTGATGATAATCTGGAGAAGATGAAAAATTTTCCATATTTGAATGCGAATCTATCAAAAGATAGGAATGAAAAAATGGAAATCCACCGAAGAATTACCCAAGCGAAAAATGTACGAAACATGTGTCCTAACACAAAAGATAACAAATCGCATCAAACACGAAGAATATAAAGAGCCACCCATATACGAATTTGTCAGAATAGAAAGGCATTAGTGGGCAGGTCATATAGCTAGAATGGAGGAGCAAAAACTACCGAAGAGGGTGCTTGAATCCAAGACAGAGAGAAGACCAGTGGAAATACCTCCACTCCATACTCGGAATTTATTACAGACGCCAAACTGGACAAAATAAACCAAAACTAGAGCCGAATGGAGAAGTAAACTGAAGCAAGCAAGAGTTTGCAAGTCGGATACGCCACTGACTGTTGACCTCCGCACCAAACTGGCATGGTTCTCTCACCAATGTACTTAAATGGTAATGGCTACGATAATTTCTATTAAAATTATAGCATTATAGTTCATCGTGTTCCTTATTGTCGTCAATGTTGTTGATGAGTTTCTTAAATTCGGAATGATTCTTTACATGTTTTGCTGCCTTTGTTACCAATCGAACAAATTCATCAACATCAAATTTATAATTAACGAATTTCGCATGAGCACCTCCACTATAAGAACCCTAAAAACAAACAAAAAAACAATTATACCCAAAAATCGTTTTTATAAAACAGACAATTTACATCATCTATTGTTTGTAATTTATCCAATTTCTCCCATGTTACATATTTAACACCACGTAATCGTGCCAAATCCAGATAACAATTAGGATCTTCACAATTATACCTACAAAAATAGTTAAATATATTTAAAGGTTTGTTTAGAAATTGATTATAATGTTGGTGATTACACTTCAAAAACTGCCGCCCAATCTGGTAGAAACATCAAATGCGTCAAACCAGCCCCATGAATACCAATTAAAACATCCGAATTTCGTGTTATTTCCAATTGTTTTTTAAAACTAATCTTTTGATTATAAACAACTTTTTCAACATGATATTCACGATTCTTACGTATCGTTTCAATTAATTCATCTTCATTCAATATACGTCGATATTTCGTATCACGTGATAATAACGTTATACGTATTCTACTATCATTACGTTGATGAAACGGTATTTTCAGACGATGTAAAATATGTTGTGAGAATGCATGAAATAAACCACTACCTTCACAACCGTAAATAATCGGTGTATTATAATATAAACCGAATATCATACGTGGTAATAATGGAAAAACGACATTTTTGAAACATACAACATCACCACGGAACGTTTTCAAATCACGTATTGGATGATCAGTGAATGCTTCAAATGTATCCCGAAATGCTGAATGATAATCATAACTTTCCCATATTAGAATCATTATATCAGTTGTAAAAGCATCCGGATGTGTTGAATTTAAATGTAATGAAGCGTAAAGATTGAAGAAATCACAGAAATGATGATACATATTGACTGCTGTAACAATTATTTTGATTAATTTTAATCTGTGATAAATATATAAAGACATACTTGCATCAATCTTCATGATAAATGTGGGTTTATCAATAACAATATCACAATCACCTTCTAGTATCGGCCGTCTTGATAATTTCGTAAAGAATCTCATCTCTGGTCCCCAACTTTGTAATGGACTTAAATGATCAGTTTGTTCAATTAATTCATCATATTTATAATCACAATAACCACCGATTTGTCCTGTTTTCAATACATCCATTTTATAACGTATCGGTTCGTTACGATGTAACAAATCGGTAAAATTGATCATTAGATTTCTACCACGACAAAAACGTAAATGTTCTGTACATTCTAATGAACTATCATCTTGAAATAATGGTTCACACAACAATTTCATCTCATTTAATTGTTGTTTTATATAACCGAAATCTGTTTGTGTATAAAATGTGTTTTGTTGATCGTATTTCGTTTGTACCCAACCACGATGATCACCAGGACAATGTGGTCTTGAATAATGTTGATCTATTGGACAATTGTATTCGTAACCCCAACATTTTGTTTGATTTAAATAATCTTTATATGGACATTGGGGATCTTGATTGCATTTCTCAGCGATTTGTGGATAATTTGTAAAATAATAAGGTAGATGAGATTCAGGTAAATTAATACTTGAGAAATTATCACAGTAAGTTGATAAAATCGAAAATTGTAATAATACTAATGAATATATTCTAAACATGTTGGTATTTTACTAAAATTAACTAGAAACACTACAAATATCGGGAAATTTAAAGAGATTTTGTAAATTAAAAATTGCCTCCAATTACATCAACATTTTGAGGTTAGGTAGAAATGACAGTTAGGAACTGTCTAAAGTTACAATTCCAACAATAACAATACAAAAACATTAAATTACTCAATAAAGAGTTTATGAATAATAAACTAATACGCTACATTCTTTCATATTTGTTAGAATAATCCTGGAAATTCGATTAAAATCATTTTTACGGCAGTTAATCAATTTATATTGTACTGGGAAAAGTGGAACTTTAGACACATTGTTGATTTCTGTCAAAAATTGACGGTTACTGTCAAAAATTATCGATATTGTAGAATTTATTTAAATTAATTTTGAAGAAAATCAATAATTACGCATCTGAAATAGGTAATTTGAATGATTCCTTATTAGTAGATTAATCAAATTTCGATAAAATATAGAATTACGAACATATCAAACAAAAATAAAATTCTAACCTAAAAATTTTAGAATCGTTTATCACGATTGTTTTATGAATTTCGTACCAGGCACAGTTTCGATTTAACAATTTTTTGTGTGTTTGATTCTAGATTTTCGTTCAAATTGCTAGAAAATGGTTGACGATAAAGTCGAGATGAATAACGATAGTGATGCGTTTACAGCTGCAAACACGAACGATCCAAAAAACGTACAAGAATTAACACAATATGTGAGTATTTTATTGGAAAATTACCAAAAATACTAATTACGTTATTGTAGGTACAAAGTTTATTACAAACAATTCAAGATAAATTCCAAAATATGTCCGATCAGATTCTGACAAGAATCGATGAAATGGGTAATCGTATCGATGATTTAGAGAAGAATATTGGTGATTTGATGACACAAGCCGGTGTCGAAGGGCCTGATAAATGATTAAATTCAGTATTTAAACGATTTTTATAAGAATTGAATAGTTTTTCCTCTTTATTAGTTTTATTAATAAATTTCCTTCCATTTACATTGAATTATTGTTGTTTTCGTACGAGAATCGGTGAAGATTTATCTTCACTTTCTGTAAGATCGTCCGAATTAAGAGTTAAATCATCATCTGTATCATCATCATCACTATCAGATAGGCTACGTTTGATTGAATCGAGTGTTTCTTCACTTCTTGCTTTTGGAAATTTCGTAATACCTTCAGATTGATTGATTGTGCTGCTTGAACCGGACATGACTCCTAACGATCCGAAATGTTTCGATTGTTGATGTTTCGATACAGATCGGAACGATTTCTTAAATTCCGCTCCTAATCTTCCTATAGTTTTTCGAAATTCCTTTAAGAAAGAATCAGATTTTATATTTTGATTTGATTGTTTGAAGAACATTTCTCACCTCTAGATCGGACTCTTCGTTGATTGCTTCGATATTTTTGTACGAATTGGTTAAAACTTCTAAAGCACGTGCATGATAACCGATTTCCGTTGTAATAAAATCGAGTAGTATAGCTTTAAGGTCGTGTAGTTTTTGTTTTTCGAAATTTTGAGTTTTTTCTTCTAAATTTTGGATAGATTTTGTCACTTCTGTGGTAGCTTTTACTAGAGCTGTTTCGGCTTGTATCTGTAAATTCTTACAAATTAATTTTTTCATTCAAAATATTACAAAAAATTCATCTACAATCTGTTGTCGACTTTTCGGCGTCCTCTCCTTAATTCGATCAAGTTGTTGCTTCTTAACAATCTCCTTATCGCGTGCATTATAAATCTCCTTAACATCATCTTTAACATGTTTACAAATCTCTTCATATTGTGAGAACGGTTTAACGACTTTATCGTTTAATGTTTGTATCCGTAAATCACCGTAACTATTTAATAATATGAATGATTGTGCGAATTGTTCTAAACCGATACTTAATGATTTATTAATGTTTTCATTATCGGAGAAATTTTGGAGAATTTTTGCAATTTCATCACCTTTATCACGTAATCTTGCTGCTTTACGTACGTATTGACTGAAAACACTACACAACTCTGCAATTGTACGTTCAGTGGAAAGTATGCGGTCTTGAACCAGTTTCGCGTCTTGTTCGCTGAAAAAAGTTTTGAAATAAATGATCCGATGGAAACGTACTCTACGGCGTAACGGAGTCTGAAGGATGCATAGTGCCGAGTATTGCAGGCCTCAAATGGTAGTGCGCTTTGTGTTCTCCAATACCCTATCAGTGATGTAGACGGGTACCTGGTGGGTTTTGGAGCAATAGCTCCGGGCAGGTTTTTGGATTGAATACATCGTAGTAGTGATTGAGGCTCCATGCAGAGTACGATTGCAATGCTTCGCTTGGACGATTGAGATATACGCCTAGTTCGGGAGCTGGCCTAAATAGCCATTAGGGGTTTAAAGACGACTTCCCACACCGAAAAGCGCCAATGGACTTGCAGTCCTGAGGGGAATTCAATAAGTGTACTATCACAATCTCCACACCTAGATGATTGGAAGGTATCTTATATAAAAGCTAAGACTACCGTGAGGAGCAGGATCGAACCCGGGTGTCCCACAGACTACTATACAATCCCCGATTGTTTTGACCGGTAATAAATAAAATCCAGTGTTAAAATTTTAAAGTTTAATATTTACCATAGATTTCTGGCTCGAAACATGTTCAACATTTTGTACTGTCGTGGTAACCACGAATACAAACATTTGTTACCAACTTAGAGGAAATTAAAGAAAAAAAAAATAATAATAAAAATATATGTTTTTAAATCAATACATGCAACACATTTTATTATAAAAATACAGAATACAATCATCATCATCATCAATTAATATTTCTTTTATAAAAAATACTTTTGCACATTCATTAAAGAGAAGAAAAAAAGATCATCACGATGGGATTAAAAAACGTGGCAGGCATTTTAAAAAAGAGAGAGAAAACAAACTCGAAATAATTTTTGAAATTTATTGCTATTCAACTATAGCAAATGAACTTCCAGTACAAGCAAATGCCGATTTAACTTTACGATCATTGAAAATCTGCATTGGTTTCAATACATCATTCTTATCACCAATACCACAATTACCATGCTCATTCCAACCCCATACATATAATTTTCCATCTTTAGTGACGGCCAAATTATGTTCAGAACCAACACTTAAATGTTGTACATTATTGAAATTTGTAATTTTCGTTGGTTTATATGGGGCGTCACGTTGTTCACCTAATTGACCATAAGTGTTACGTCCCCATGTTAGAACTTGACCAGTTTTTGTTAATGCAGCTGTATGTGTCCAACCAGCATAAATCGATTTCAAACTATCATCACGAAAGATCTCCATTGGTACAAAACTATTTGCAATATTCGGATCAATACCTAATTGACCGAATTTATTCTCACCCCAACTTAAAACTGTACCATCCTCTTTTAAAACAGCAGTATGATGTTGACCACTAGCCACACAAATAATCTCATCTAAATCTGGTACTTTTGATATGCTTAGATAATTGTTATCATCGAAATTATCGCCAAGACCTAATTGACCTTTACTACCAGTACCAGCGACTAATACACCACCATCTTTGGTTAACATTGCTGAATGACGTAAACCACAACTGACTTGTTTGAAACCAGTAGCTAGTTTTTGAGAGACTTGCAGTCTTGATGGTATACCAGTACATGTTATACTCTTTGATAAACCTAATTGTGTAAAAGCATTATTGCCCCATACAAATTGTTTACCACATTCTGAGATAGCTGCACTAAAATCCCAACCACATGTGATTTGTACGATACGAAAACCTTTCAATATGTCTATTTGGGTAAATTTCAATGTATCATCACTAGCACCTAATTGACCTTTTGAATTCCATCCACAACAGTACACGTGCCCATTATTATCCAAGACTAGGGTATGACCAGCACCACCAGCTATTGAAACGATATTATCTGCCACCAGATCGGTACCAGATAAATTCACCGCTTGTGGTAGCAATTCTTCTTCGGATTTACGACCCAATCCTAATTGGCCGTAACTATTTGCACCCTGCAATTTTTTTTTTTTTTATTAAATTCAATCAAAAAACACCCGTTCAATAACGATTTTAGAATAATTACCCAACAATACAAAGTCATTGTAGATTAACGTACAACTGTTTTGATTAAGATCCCAACAAGCGTCCAATTCGACTAGGAAAAGTGAGGTTAAGTTGTATCAACTTGCAAAGAAAAATTGATAAAAAAAAATTTCCCTGATTAGAGAAAATTTGTGGAAAAAAATTAAAACTAATTTAATTCTCCTAAATGAGATCACAATTACTTTAATTGGATTAAATTAAAACAAAATTTTTTGATTTTCAACGAGACACGTTTTTGCGTTTTTTTTTTGTCTTTGTCACTGTTCATATGTCGATTGTTTGCCAAACGAAATACGATACATTTATACTTGTTTTTTTTTCTCTATTTTTCGATACTACTAATCAAAACTAATGAAAATATGATAGATTAAAGATAAATTCGTGTATTAAAACACTAATTTTCGATTGATTTTAATTTATTTAAGTTTAGAACCACTCATCTGCTAACATATTTTTATCAGCTAACCCGAAACGAAAAGACACATCAATCTATCCTTTACTGTCACGCAATTTCTACAATGACTCCATCTTTATTCAAATGATCGTCATCAATGTTACCAACTTGATAAATATTATTTACGTATATTGGAATCGTATCAATACTAAAGCTTTGTTTACACACCTACTTATCAATATTGAATTACGCGTCTTTTTTTGATAAAATCTACAATTTTTCAAAAACAAAAAATCTTAATACGTAGTTTTTAAGTAAAATCTTTGGTTACTCAATATACTTTGCTACTTAAATATTACATATTGGATTATTTAGAAATGCTGCTGCTTGTATTAAACGTACATTTTTCACATCATTACCACGTTCTATATGGGTTTTTTTATGTGTTTTTAATGCTGAACTTTGTCGAAATGCTTGTCCACAAGCATCACATATATACGGTTTTTCACCAGTATGTATACGTAGATGTGATGTTAAATCATTCGATTGTGAAAATGCTTTTGTACAAAATTTACAAACATACGGTTTTTCACCAGTATGTGTACGTTTATGACGTGCCAATATACCAGAACGTGAAAATTTCATTTTACACACATCACATTCATACGGTTTTTCACCGGAATGGATACGTTTATGTTTTGTTAATGAACTTGATGTTGTAAAACCATGATTACATACAGGACAAACAAATGGACGTGCACCTGTTGAAATAATCATCAGAATTTGATTGATTAAAAAAAAACAAAACAACAAAAAAACGATTACCGGTATGTTTGCGTAAATGTGCAGATAATTCACCTTTACTAGCAAAACCATTACCACAAGTACTACATAGATGTGCTTTAATACCACTATGACGGATTGTGTGTTGTCTTAAATTACCTAATTGATTGAAACCTTTACCACATGTTGAACATAGAAATGGTTTTTCACCGTTATGTGTACGCATATGATCTTTTAAATTTGATATTTGATTGAAACCTTTAAAACAAATCGCACATACATGCGGTTTTATACCAGAATGCATATTCATATGATTATTTAATTGTTCTGAACGTATAAAACCTTTATTACAGATTGTACACGAATATGGTTTCTTTTCATCATGGATTTTCATATGACGATTTAGATGTGTTTGTTTTGTAAACGTTTTTGTACAAACATTACAAGATATCGATTTGATTGGATCATTTGTTGTTGTTTTTGAATGTTGTTCGTTTTGATGATTTTCTAATTCGTCTTTTTTGATAAAAATCAAATTACACTCACTACACGGATATAGATCGTTTTCTGTTTTGATAATAATCGTATCATCATCATCATTAGAGAACGATTCAACTTCAAAACTATCAAATTCTAGTTTCTTCTCCATTTTCATTGCATGTGCGATTTTATGTCGTAACAATAAATCATGACGACTGAAACGTTTATTACAAATACTACATTCGAATTCTTTTACAGCTGAATGTGTTTTAATATGACGATTTAATGTTGATTGACGATTAAAGATTTTCGTACAAATTTCACATTTATATTGTTTAGATTCTTGTAAATGATCCAAAGTTATATAATCAGACATATCCAAATTATCATCATCATCATCTTCTTCTGTATCATCATCATCATCATCATCATCATCATCATCGTCGTCGTCATCATCATCAATTCGAGTTGATTTATTTTGAGATTCTTCCGATATAATTTCCGGTTTTACATCAACACCTTCTGTGATATTATCAACATTTTTCGTATCTACCGTTTTATTGTTGAATTCTTGTGTTATTAGTGGTGATTTACCGAGACGTTCGCGTAATATCCGATCACTTTCTTCACACTTTAATTTAAATAAATAGAATTGTATTATACGTTCAGCACAATCTTTACAAATTTGTTCCGGTAAACCATCACCTAAATATACCTGGAATTTATCAAAAATTTAATGAAATTCTGTTTGTTAATCATTATATTCGAGATGTAAGTACTTGTACTGTAGCAAAGGCCATCATCATTTCAGATAGATGGATTGAAATGCCTGTTGTTGCCTCATTTGATATAAATGCTGATTCAAATACACCTGTTTCAGTTAAACAAGCTCGACAAATGTTTAATAAAGCATTATCATCCATTGTTATTTAAAAATAAATAATAATAATAATAAAAGTTCAATTAAAAATTAGGTTAAATCAGATACAATTCTTGACAATCAATTAAATGTTGGCGAATCTGACAATAGATGGCGTTTAATTTTTGGACATCTAATTGTAGCTCGAAATTTGCAAATACCACAAAATAATTGATAAAAAATTAGAAAATTGTAAAAATAAAAGATTTGAGTTATTAAATTTACAATTTTAGTACTGGAAGATGTAAATTCAAAAATACCAAAGCTCCTTTTACATTTCTTCAATTAACTAAATGTAGCTGGATAAGTTTTTAGAAACTTGCTTGAAGTAGTTGATTAATAAATTGGTGTTTTTAGATGCACTATTCCAACTGGACATTCCAATCATGAACTTTATACTTGTAGAAGTCAAAACTACAATTTTGAAACAGATTATGATGAGTAACCATGCAGGCCTGACAAGAGCGGGGTCGTACAGCCAGTACAAATTATCCGAGCCCTGGGGTGTTCGGATAATGGCCTCCGAGGTAGTTGTTATTATAATGAAACGTCATTTTTTGGGGCTCGGGTAGTAATTGGTATATGACTGCAAGCCCTTGCTCCAAATGGCTTAATTCAGTTGCTTTCTCGGATAGTGGAAAGCATTTGAAATTATGTATTATGCTACTGAAACCAGGAAACAATATACATTAAGTGACATACTATAGGGTCATAAGCCTTTTCCAATGCTGGTCGAAATATTAACAAAAATTAGAAACCAGCATCGTACAGCAGAAGCACACGTGTGGCAGTTGAAATACTAATAAGTGCTTCATGACTTTTTACTCTCCTCCCAAAAACATCGAAGGTTTATAGGAGTTATAGTGGCTCCTAAGCAGAACAAGCAAAGCTATCAATATTGGGAAAGCCAAATTATAATGATTTTCAGCAGCGGAGATCATAGCATCTTTACTACCCGATGGCAAACGTGATAGCGGTTCGGTGATAAAATATAGAATTTTGGCAGCCCATACAACCCTTAACAGTATGAGACTCTTCTTATGCAACGATAACGTGAACTTGAAGCTCCACCAATGAATGCTAAAAAGTTATACGTTTCATCTGTATTGCTTTACGGCACAGAGCAATATCGGATTAAGCCAGGAATCGAGAAACACTAGCTCCAGGGCTCGGTTGGGACAGGAGCCCAGGGAGGTCCAAGCTCGATATTATGTAGAATTAAGTTATAAAAAAATATTCTAAATTTGAGTTTTACAAATAGATGACAGCTGTGCCAAACTTTGGTGAGCTCCAGGGCCCATAACTTCTCAATCCAGCGTTGGCAGAGGCATAGACTCTAAAGATCAACACTCGACCTGCTCCACATTTCTGAAATGTGGTGCCATATAAAGCGGCTTAGGATTACTAATGCTGAAGTATCGGGAAGAGCATTAATAGATCGACAAGTGAAAGACATTATTAAGGCTAGAAAAATTGCATACTGAGGTAGGCTTGCTCATGTATTGCGTGCAAGCCAATATTTATATTTTTGCACCTTATACCTAATGCAAGTTAAAATAGCAATAGGAAGCAAATGTCGTGGTAGAGAAGAACACAAGAGCAGACTGGAATAGGCAATGAAAGACAACCGAAGACTGCTATGCTCAAACCATAGTGATTAGGGTCGCCAAGAGCGAGACTGGGCACCGGTAAAATTCTACCACCAGCTCCAAAAATTATTATAATTACAACAACGTAGGAGCCCATCCGGACCGCAATAATTTGTACCGGCTGTACTGTACTCCCTCTTGCAGGGCCTGATAGTGGTCGCCAACGATATAACCTAACGAGGTACATTGAAGGAGAAGCAGAAGAGCTCAATGGGCATATTTAAATATTTAGAGGGTAACTGTTATTTATAAACACCACTTAGATTATTATTTTTATTTAAAAAAGACACCTATTCAATATTCAAGAAAGTATTGCGTTACAGGTGGCACATCTTCAACTTCAACATATTGTACACAATTCTTACTATTTACATGTTTCTCTAATAAAGTATTTGAACTAAATTTTTTATTACAATTACTACAACTAAATGGTCTTTCATGTGTTTTCATATGTCTACTTAAACGACATGGATGATAGAATCTTAAATCACACCGTTGACATGCATACGGTTTATCATTATCATTATTTCTACCTAAATGATTACGTTCATGGTTTTTTAAATCATTCGAATTCGAATAGGCTTTCGGACATGTTTTACAACGATATGGTTTATAACCGGAATGTACCCACATATGACGATTTAAACGTGTCGATGATACAAAACCTTTACCACATTCATTACATAAATATGGACGTTCATTTGTATGATAAGTACGTATATGTAATTGTAAATTATCTGATTGACTAAATGTTTTACCACAAAAACTACAACAATATGGTAAACTAGAACTATGCAATACTTTATGTCGTTGTAGATTTGACGAGATTTTAAAACCTTTACCACAAGTATCACATTTGTATGGTTTATTCGATTGATGTGTACGCATATGACCAACAACACCAGCCCAACGTACAAAACCTTTATTACATATTTGACATTTAAATGGACGTTCACCGGTATGTGTACGCATATGTACACGAAATGTACTCGGATTTGGATAACGTTTACCGCATATCTTACAACCGTAATCTTTCTGTATCATATGACCTTTTAAATGACCAATTAAACGTTTCCTTTCTTTAAATTCTTTACGACAAATATTACATTTTAAACTTGTATCTAAACAACTAGTTAATTTATGTTCTTTTAAACTATTTACAGAATTAAATTGTTCATTACAATTATTACAAGTTAAATTCAATTCGATTGTATTCTCAATAACGTTTGTTAAAACTTGTTCATTAATTAATGGTTTGATTGGCACTAAAGGTGGTGGATCTTGTGGTAAATTTAAAATTGTTGTATTTGCTACAGGTGCTACAGGTTTGGTTGCTGATGTTACTAAAGGTACTAGAGGTGGTGGTTCATCTGTAAAAACCTGCAATTTCTCACAATCTTTATCATTACTATCGGTTATCTCTTGATGTTTCATTTGTCGTTGACTCAACGGTATATCTTCTTCACTAATTTCCGAACCACTATCATCATCATTTGTAGTTTGTTCAATTTGTGCTTCACTTACAGCAATATCGAGTATATCCTTCTGTTTTAATTTGCTTTGTTTCAAATAATTCTTCAAAATCCTCTCGCTACGTTCCATTTTCTTCTTAAATGTATAGAATTTGGCAATCAAATGGAAACATGTAACACAAACATGTGGTGGTAAACCATCATCATATGAAACCTAAAGAAAATCTCACAATTTTTTTAAAAGAAACACGAGATTTCTTCATAAAAATAGATTCAGCATTCTACCTGAATTGATGCACAATTCTCCATCATTTTCGGTAATTTCGTTGTGAAGATGTCACGTAAATGACCACGTTCACTTAAACATGTACGACACACTTTATTTAAATTAATTTTACGCAATTTCGTGGTCATTTTCGTGTCGTTTGTTGTTGTGATTCTAACAAGACCCCATCAAGTTGACAAACGACCTAAAGCACTAAAGCTCTATTTACAAGACACTATAATTATTTCGTAAATTTAACACAAATTTACCATTTCACCAATAGAAACGATTGTAAATTAACGAAATAAACGTAGTTTATGTCATAAAATACAAGAATTATTGTGGTTTATCTGTATTTAAATCAAAAAAATTGATAAAATCTTGGGAATTTTAATTTATAAACTTGGCCAACTTGTAGCAAACTGACAGATTAACTATAGCCTATTCACAATTTCTTGACAACAACTTTAATGACGATTTGAAAAATAATTAAAACAATTGATCAACAATATTACATTTTCTTGATATTCCATAAATTTATCAACATTTTGCGATACCGTATCTCTTTATTTCACAACTAAATTTGCTACAGAATGGGTCATAATTTGCGGCTTAGGCTATAGATTCGCCGTGAACATAACCTCATTTTACAATCAATTAACCTCAAATAATTTGAATTTGTTGTTTTCTAGTTGTCCAGTTTTCTTTTCAAGAAATGGATGAAATTAAACTCGATTTGAAGCAAATGAGACAGGATTTATTGAGAGGAATTCATGAGTGTTCCCAACGTGGTCTACACCACACCAACAAATTCCTATCAGAACTGTATTTCTCATTACCAACAACTGTTAAGAACAATCAAGAACCGATAAGTTTTGATAATGATTGTGGTGATGAATATGATGTATATTTAATGTGTAAATCATATTTCGATTTAAAAGAATATGATCGTTGTGCATATTTTGCAAAAAATTGTAAAAAACCAAAATCGAAATTCTTATATTATTATTCGAAATATCTATCAATTGAGAAGAAGAAATTGGATAATATGACTGATACGAATTGTCCACCAGATCCAACAGATAATACCGATTTAAGTGGTTTATGTACGGAATTAAAAGCTGATTATTACGATAATAAATTAGATGGTTATTGTTTATATTTATATGGGATTGTATTGAAGAAATTAGATTTAACAACAATTGCAATGAATATATTTACAAAATCAGTTAATATTGAACCGATATTATGGTGTTCATGGTATGAATTAGGTAAATTAATACCAGATAAAAACTATGTATTTTCATTACAATTACCAGAACATTGGATCAAATATTTCTTTTTGGGACACACTTATTTGGAATTGTTGAATAATGATGAAGCTTTACGGATTTATTTAGATTTATTTGAACATGGTTTAAATAAAAATACGTATTTAATGGCACAGATAGCAATAGGATACCATAATCGTCGAGGTAAACTATTGCAATTTTCTTATAAAATCATAAATAAAGCAACCCAAATAATTATAATTAGAAACATAGAAACTCTTATCTAGTCTACCATAAGTTTTCAGTAGAATTGGTGCAATATTTTCACCGATTAAATTGAGTATTTGTTGAATTTCCGAATTGTTACGTTTTACAATTTCATAAAATCGCAAACTGATAATCTTCAATTGCGGTATTAGATGGACTTTAATAGTTTCTTCACCAAAACATATTAAACCTTTCATACCACCATATAGGGTAGTTAATGGTGTTGATCGATTTGTAATTGTTGTAACATACAAATTGATTATACGTTGTTTAATATTGTTGATGGAATTGTTGAAATTTTTACATATAACTACGATGATTTTTGCTGAATAATTACGTAATACCCAATGATTATCGTGTTGGTGTTTACAGATTTGTTTCGATAACACACATGATAATACACTTGGTATAATTGAATGTAATTCCAATTTTAATTCGATATGTTTATTTAAAATTAAACTTTCCACCATACGTATAGCATAGATTAGAATTGATAAATCCGGAAATGCTATATTCACCTGTATGGTTTCAGAAATAAATCGACTCAATTGTGATAATAATGGCTTAATATTATAATCTACACTTAATAGATTTAATGTTTTCAAACGGATTTGTTCGTTATAACCGAACAGATTTTCAGTTATTTTAAGAAAAAATAATTGTTCTTCACTCGATAATTGATGTGAATTTGGATATAATTTTAACAATACTGGATCAGGTTTTGGTACAAATTTACCTTTTTTTATTACAAACGATTGTTTATAATCTTGGAACTCTTCCAAATTTGACATTTTCGCTATTTGTTTATTTATAAAATAAAAAAACTAAATAATAAAAACCTTGCCTACACGATTTCGTAATAATTTCAATTATTTTCCAGAATTGGAACGTGCGATTGATTTATTTAAAAAAATCTCAACATTAGATCCATATCGTTTGGACAATTTGGATACTTATTCGAATTTGTTGTATGTACAAGAGATGAAAACTGAATTAGCTGATTTAGCACATCGTGTTGTATCAATTGATAAATATCGTGTTGAAACTTGTTGTGTTATTGGTAATTATTATAGTTTACGTTCAGATCATGCTAAAGCGATTTTATATTTTCGTAGAGCATTAAAATTAAATCCACAATTCCTATCAGCATGGACTTTGATGGGACATGAATTTATGGAAATGAAAAATACGAATGCTGCAATTCAAAGTTATCGTCATGCAATTGGTAATTTTTCATTTGTATTTTCTGGAGGCGAGTTTGTAGCGAGTTTCTTCTCAACATGTGTATAATTCGCCCTAAAGCCGAATCCACATCTAATAGTCTAAGAGCCAGCAACGGTTTCATTTAAGTCATTTTATAATGCAGGGTTTTAGACGGAGGACTTATATAATTATTGAATCGTGTATAGATAAGTTTCTAGCACCTAAACCTCGAAGGTACATACCTCTCACCTGACAGGTAAGGTAAATTGGTAACCGTGATAGTAACATGTCTGGAATTTTTATTGAAGCAAGTGTACCATGTGTAGATAACACTTGCAAAAATCTAGATCTCAATTCCACTGCTAACACCCTTAAAAAATTATTAAAATGTACGATTTTCATTCAAAACATTGGTTTCAACAGACGAGTGTGGAATGAGAGGTAGGTAATGTAGAAACAGTCAAAGGTTCGGCAACGCTGCGTTTTTCCCAGCATATGTAGAGTAGAGAAAGTAAGCTGTACTTGTCTCTTTCTATATATGAGAGAGAAAAGTTAGTTCTTCCCAGCGTTGCCAAATCTTCGACTGTTTCTACTATACCTACCTCTCATTCCACACTCGTCTGTTGAACCCAACGATATGGATTAAAATTGAAGATTTTAATAATTTTTTTAAGGGTGTTAGCAATAGAATTGAGATCTAGATTTTTGCAAGTGTGATCTACACATGGTACGCTTGCTTCAGTAAAAAAATCCAGACGTGTTACTATTACGGTTACCTATTTAACTTACCTGTCAGGTGCTAGACCCTTATCTATACACGATTCAATAATTATATAGGTCCTCCGTCTAAAACCCTGCGTTATAAAATGACTTAAATGGAACCGTTGCTGGCTCTCCTACTATAACAAACGAACAATCAAACACCAACGAATCCAGACAAACGTGCATAAATACGAACAAAAGCTATGAACATAGATTCGTTTGTGTTCCGCTAGTTTGAGTGAGCCCCGGTTCATTTTCGCTTCCTTATTCTCGACTTATTGTTAGTATAAGGCTCAAAGCCGGATCTAGATATTAATAAATGGCGCCCTCTCCTCCATGTGCCCGCAAACATTAACCTATTAGATTAGATTAGATTATAGGGGTCGTTTGGCTACTACAGCCTTCATCTATTGCTATTCCAGCAAAGCTAACTATCTGGGAGAAGAGTTCTTTGCCACTTCAGCAGATGATCGAGTCACACAGCCTAGGTGAGTCTTATGTGAGCTAAAGCCAAGGCACATTTACCTAAAATCGAGAAATACAATAAAGCAACATTTATTTTAGTATTTTCTCGCAAAATCTGCCATCTCGCATCTTTCGTCCGAGACAAATGTCTCACTTAAATTCTGCTTTATTAAACTGAATCTAACATAAGGTTGATTTACGGTAAGATCGAATTTAAGTCGAGATTAAGGAACAGAAGCTGAATCGGACCATGAAAATGAATGAACAGGTAAAACGGTGTCATTATGGATATTTTAAAAATTTTACAAAACCTACCATTTCCTTGAAATGTTAAATTGTTTGGTTAATATCTGTAAAGTATCGTTTTCCGTAATGGAATCGAGAGAGAATCTTACTTCCCGTCAATATTACAGGAACACGAAGGAATAGTTTCCGTTAAACTACTGACAAGAGATGGATTACTATTCGCGATACTCGTTCGGATTCATTTTAACATCCACAATTCTATTCGTTTCTGTTTCGATTCCTATTCGTTTTGTTAGTTATGGATCCGATTTAAAACTCGCTAGAAATTAGTGGAGAGTTTTTGAAAACTCGCAACGAATCTCTCTATCTGCTAGAAACTCGCACAAGTATCTCGCCTAGTGGCAACATTACCTCATTTTATTAATTGATTATTGTAGAAGTTAATAGTCGTGATTATCGTGCTTGGTATGGTTTAGGTCAAACATATGAAATATTAAAAATGCATTTCTATTGTTTATATTATTATAAACAAGCACAACAATTAAAACCAAATGATAGTCGTATGATAATTGCATTAGGTGAAACATATGAGAAATTAGAAAAAATTGAGAATGCATTAAAATGTTATTATAAAGCTTGTAATGTTGGTGATATAGAAGGGCAAGCATTAATTAAATTAGCAAAATTATATGATAAATTAAAAGAATATGATAATGCAGCTGCTGCATTCACTGAATATTGTCTACGTGAAGGTGATAATAAACAAAAAATCTATGATGATCAAACTGAATTCTATAATGCTTTACAATATTTGGCAAATTATCATTTGAAAAAGGGGCAATTAGATGATGCTTATACGTATGCTTATAAATGTTTAGAAAATGAAAAGGTCTCAATTTTTTTATTTATTTATTTATTTATTTAAAATAAAATCTTTATTGTTATTAATAATTACATAAAAAATAAATTTACAGACTAAAGAAATTGGTAAAGCATTATTGAAAGAGATAGCGGCACGTCGTGCTGAATTAGAACCAGAACCGGATCTTGATGATGGTGTACCAATGGATGAAACCGGCAATATCACCGAACTTGATAAAGATGATAATGATGATGATAGTAATATGGATATAAGTGCATCGAAATTTTGAATAAAATTTGTACAAATTAATACATAATTATATGTCCATTAATAAAACCTTTTATATTTAAATCATAATTTTTACCACGTATCTTCAATTTTTTCGGTATTTGTTTCAAATGGCGACAAAAGTTTTCATATGCCAAAAATTCCGATACCGTTTCTTGATAATCGTTGTGATAATGTTGGTGATTGCGGACCGGTGAAGAAGTTCGTTGATTTAACATTTTGTTTATATTAAACACAACGGTTAACAGTTAAAAGTGTAATTGTTGAATGAAATGTTCTATTTGAACATAATTTTGATGCGTTCGTTTATTGGTTTGGTTAGATGTTTGCGAAATTTCAAATAAACTAAATCACTATCGTTTGATTGATTGTAGAATGTTTGCCATATCGGTGATGAACATCTCAATATTACAGGTGTATTCATATAATCATGTTCGTTGATTTTATCGTTTTGTAAATTATCAAAATCTGGATCGCTTGAATTGTGGATTGTTGGTAGTATTTTTGAAATTGATTTATTGCCGTTTTTGTAGCGTTGGATTGATACGGGGATTCGGGAGTTTTTCGACTAAAATTTCAAATTTTTCAATAATAATAAAAAAATACTGGCAAAAAACTCTTACCTTTGTTAGAAAATTTGTCGACATGGTGGTTGTTTAAATTCAAAATTACAACTAACAGAGAAATTTTGCAAACGTTTACCTTTTAAAGGGATTAAGCAAATTTCTAAAAGCCATAAAGGGGTTGATTCTTTCTGGAATAGCCATTGTTTGGAAATTCAGGAAATTGATAATTTGATGAACAAATAAATAAATATTTCTACCTGACCCTTGCTATTTACAATTTGAGTTCCTTTAAAATTCGATAAACATATTTAGTCGTAATTTTACTTCCTTTTAAGCGTGTTGTAAAATGGTAGACGGTTTTTCCCTCAAAACAGAGAGCGTAAGTTTTATTGCTTTTTTTTTAAAAAAAAAATCGCATTTTAAACAATTTTTTTATAGATCTATATGGATTCCACATCGTTTGAAAATTTGATTGTAATCCCGATCGATACATATCCACGTACATCGACACCAAAACCACCACCAACCGAACCAATAATTAAAAAACCAATAGATGATTGTGATTTTGGTGAAATGGCATATCGTTATTTTCGTAAAAATTTAGATAAACCACCATTACGTTGTCCATGTAGAGGTTTAAAACAACAAATTGACGATATCACTGGTTGTCATTTAATATCATTTAATGATAATAGAAAACAAATAAAACTTGATATAAATTCATTAGATTTAAGTCGATTTAATTTAACTGTAACACAACGACGTTTATATACAATTAAGAAATTCATCAATTTATGGATAATGAAGATACGTAAATTTTTAACGAAAGAATGCAATGATGGTGGTTGTAAAGATTACGATTGTATCTGTCATATCCAGAGGAATTTATTAAATCAAACTATTGATGATCGGATTTCTAACGTTCAAATTTAATCATATTTAGACTTTGTATTCAAATAAACCAATAAAACGATATTTGTATTGTTTAAATTAAACAAAATTCCTTATCTTGACGGTGATTAACATACCTAATTGTTCCCCAGACTTTTACAAAAATCGTAAAATAACTAGGAATCAGTCATTGCGTCGGTATGCGGCAAGAGTGATATTGGTTAGTTGAGATTACCAGGCATTGTTACAATAGAATGTTGGGTCATATAGACCTAACAATGAAGGATTAAATTCAGGTAGATTCCATTCAGACAGTTCATTATTGTTGTAAATACCTGGACGTCTCTTTTCCAACGAAATCTATTTTAATGAGTAATTCATGTTATTTTTCAACTATTAATAGTGTTGGAACAAATACTTGAATTTCCCTGCTATAATAGTAACGTTGAAAAGAATCCTCAATTATGTCAATAATGAATGTAGGCGGATTAATCCGGGGCGGTTTTCATCCGGAATATCCATGTGAATTATATATGCATGTTGATGGTACAAATTTAATTTAATTTTTTTAATGACGTTATCGGAAAAGTTACCTGCTTGTTAGCGGAAAATTATCGATATTAAGAATTGTAATTTACGTTATAAATAAGCGGTAACAATGGGGATAATCATAAATCTTTTGAAAGATTTGACATTTTAAATTTGTGGTAAAATAAACCAACCCGGCGCATCCACCATTCTCAATCGCTCATATATATCAAATTTATGAAAAATTGACGATTTTTGTATTTTCATAACGATATTTATTTATAGTAGAGCGACACTACAGCAATAGATCTTTAAGAATCTATTCCATTTGCAATACGATTGCACAACGGAATCACTCGTGCATGATAGAGTTTCCTTTTGAAATGCTTCTTTAATATCCATGACGGAATCCTTATAATTTAATGATTTACTTGAAATAGAATTGATATTTTATTGGTGTTTTTGCTGTTTATTCAAAAAAATTTCGAAAATTCCACCTATCTACCTGACGTTCTGTGTGTTTTATTGAATAATTTATTCATCAGTTTCTCACCACTACACTTCATTGTTAATTCTCTGAACAAAGGAAACTTTGTTCTAATCATTTCCTCCCCAACAGAATCATCAACAGTATCTTGTTCCAACAATAACCTTATCAAAAATGTGAAAGTTAACTCGATTATTTCCCGTCTTGAGTTTTCTGTTGAAAAAAGCGCATATTATTCCCATTGTCATTATATATTCAAACTTTATAACAATTGATCGCTAGCGATGAATATCGGATAAGAGAAAAAAAAATTTCCTTTATTCTATCTAGAATTCGTATAGACCTCCATATAGGTTGGTTGATGTTAACACTTGAAAGACACTTTACTCTTGTTTTGATTGGGTGATAGAATTTCATTAGAATTATCATTACATTGGTGGCTTTTTTTCATCTTTTTACCAAGATCCAATTGCTGTCGCCAAGTGCACAAGCTAGCGACTTTCCCCCGGACTTTTATCTCGAGTCCGGGCATACAGATAGAGCTGGATGCTGGAGCGTGCGCGTCGAGACGCCCGGCGCCGCAGTGGATCCGCGGCTGCTGCCAGGTCTGATGTGTTTTCAGCCGGTTAGAAGAGAAAGATCTGCAAGATAGTACTTTTTATCATCTATAAGTGTACATATATCTATATTTATTTTTTTTGTTTTGTTTCTATCTTGTGACGAGTGTTAAAGTGTATTTCAAAATAGTTAAGTCGTTTCGATAGTACTTTGAAGATTGTTTTCATTTAACAAAAAAGCATTGCTTCGAATTTTTCTCCTTATTGTTTAAAAATGGTGGTGTCAATCATATGATAACAAAATTAGAACAGATGGTAATGATTCAAATGATTATGATGATGATGACGACAATGATAATAATGAGTTTGTTCTGTTGGAAAGTGACGCATGTGGTGTTTGATTTACTGATGATATGACGCCGAATTGTGATGCAAATGTTTATTAAAACACCATCAGACATGTTTTTGGTAGGTTTCTAAAAGCATTTAAGAGAAATCAAACATTCTGGAAAGTTCCCAAAATTATTATATAAAGATAGTTAAAAAAATAAAAACAAGGATAGAACACCCTATATAGATATTCAAATTATTCCTATTTCTAACTTTAATGCCAATCATTTATTCAGAAAATTTCTAGATTTTTCTTTTAATCAAATGATAAAGGAATATTTCTGTTGGAGAATTCTAGTTACCGGTAAATCGACATCCTTTTATTCGTTCATAATATTGCTGGTTGAAGAAATTCGTTTTATTCATGCAATCCACTATCCAGCTCTTCTATTTCTTCTAATGGATTACGATTTTAATTAAAATAATACAACTGTTTAATGGTTATTTTTATTCATCTAATCTATATTTAAAGATTCACTCATCGTTAATTAGACTGTGGTCCATATGAACGTGTAAAAAAAGTGAACGAGAATAAAGCAACGCTTTGAACTGAATCGCTATTGTTGAGACTCATTAGAGAAAAACCGGGTAAAGTTGAGGTAATTTCGTTTGCATTTAAAAGTTCACATTTTGAAATTTCCGAACTCTTTAGTTGGTGTGTGGTAAAATACCAACTATACTGTGTGGATGATTGATTATTGTCGACTTTATTATTTTTAGATTTTGATGCAAATTATTTTAGACTTCTGGAAATATGGATTTTGATAGAAAGCGTAGCATTACAGGAAAATCCAGATAATAAATCATCTATCGGTGCTACTAACACAAATCCATGATTAGTATTCCAATTTTAAAGGGGGGTTTACGGGGGCAAATTGAACTTTATTGGGATGAAAACGGGTAACAAGCAAAGTTGTTGTTGTTGTTGTAATTTTAGCATAAAACAAAATAAAATAAAACTTTTTGCAAAGAAACGGTAGAGTTGCGGGGAAAAACAACCAACTTGAATTCGTATTTTCCCTAAAGCGTAATGATTTTAAATTAAAATTGAAAATAGTAGATTTTGCCTTGTTGTTGTTGGGGGCGATGATGAAAGTTTCCCCAGTATTAACACAGAATCGTCCACATTTACATTAAATTAATAACTAACCACATTTGTGACAAAACCATTTATAGTTTACGTTTCAAAGTTATAATTAATCGTTGTTTCTTGCTTATTTCTTTTGCTTATTTCGTTTTGTTTTAAAATACAGAAAGGTGTAATAATGCAAGCGTAGTCTAATAAAGTTACACACTCGACCGTATTTTGTAGTTAAACACAGCTTGTGGTACAAAGTAACAGGAAGTGTTGAATACAAATGGTGTAATTACTGCTATAATTATCGTGGCGATTTTTCAATTCTATCTTTAGACTTGTCGTTTTGTACAAAATACCCAAAACATTAAAAGCCATTCATTTTGTTTCTTTCTCACTATTTACCCGTCTATCTGTCTGTTTTATCACTATAGATTAATGTTTATCTCTCCGATACATAAGCTCGGTTATTTAGAAATTCTTCTTCTATGACATTTTGTATAGTTGAACGATTAATTATAATGTTAATTCATTTATGAATGAAACTAGTTCAACCAGTGTAAAATAGGCCAAATACAACATTAATAACAAAATTTACATCTGTATGTATGTATAAATATGGAATTGTGATGGATTATACCATTTCAGACCCTCGTTTCAGTAGTTGGTTATACTATAAACACCTCTAAAAGATTTCAATTCTTCTTCTTATACGTTATCTTACGTATTTTAAATATACAATAGAAAAGTTCTTTAAGGATTCTCCGTTTCAATACGTTGCGATGCTTATACAGTGGCTGTTCTTTACGATTAAAGTTTCAGTAGAGAGAAAGCTTTTTATTTATTCGAATTGTGCTGTGCGGGTATGTCATTGACTTTAGAAACTTTTCAAAAAACTGATAAACCTATAGGTAGATCCGTATATTTATGGACGTATTTGATGGTTTCTAGAAAACTTATAAAACCGTTTTCATACAATAAATATGAAAATTTGATTTTAAAAAAAAATTCTTATCAAATATTGAAAACGATACAAATTAAATTTCTTCCACTTCCACTTGATTTATATTGTTGTAATTTATGTCATAATTTTTCCTAACAAGTTTTTCTTTATTGTTGGGAAAAGTTTGCTGTACAGCACCATTAATAATAACAAGACGGGGGTGAAAAAAAAACGAACGAATCGTATCGCAAAATATGTAATATTTCATATATTCTGTTTTGATAACGCTGAAAACATTTATGTGATATATATAAAGGGAAAGAAAGAGAGAGAGAAGGGATGAAAATCAGAATTTTTATAGATTTATTTCTGGATGTTTCCTAAATTTAATTTGCTCGAATGTAGAAGGATTGATCTTTATTGCATAGAGAAACCATTCGAGACCTATCGTTGTACAGACATTTAAACTCCACTTCCACAAAGAATACTTTAGGGATTCTATAGTTATTGTCTCTCTTCCTCTAATTCAATTACACTCTCTCTCTTTATTGTTATAGTTAAGAAGAAGTGGATTTTACTCATCTACTGATTACAGTCCAAACTATACAGGGATCGATGCCCTTTAGTTTCATTATTGTAAATGTACCCACCATCACACACGTATTGAATGAAAATTTAAAACCTTCGAACACCGTCACGTTTCCACCCTTTTTCACAATTTTATTTCAATAAATTTACGATGATGACAAAAGATTTCGCATAGTGGGTTCGTAGAAATTTAATAACTAATGTTGCTACCATAGGTACGTTTGATGGGAAATAGGATAGATTACATTTTAAATGCGAATGGTAGGTATCGGTAACCGAGTAGCAAACACCCACACAATCACACAGAGATATAAAACTGAAAAACTCGTCTGTTAGATGAACGATATTACATTTCCGTTAGAAATGATGATGATGACTACCATCTGGTCACTATACAATTCGCTCTTCTTCCTCTCAATCAATAAAACCGTTGTAATTTCATTAATTCCATGATAATAAAAGTAAACAATTATAATTAAGATTTGAAGATAATTGTAAATTTTATTTGACAGCAAACAGATGAGATTATAAAAATATTGTTTTTAATTAACGAGTTCTAAATAATAAAAAAAAAAAAAAATTAAAATTTAATCTTTTTTTGGGGGGGTTTAATTGGATTTTTCCATGCGTCAAAATGAGGGAAGTTATAATAAAAATGAGGAATTTATTATTAAGTTAAATTGGATGCTGTTTTTTTCTTTTTAATTGTTACACTTCTATTATTTTCAGTTAAAATTCGTTTGTGAAAAAATCGATTCGAGCTTGACGACCTGTTAAAATCACTGATCTAGAAATATTGTGTTATGGGAGATTATGTTTTCTATATATACACTTTGTTGTTAGTTAAAGATTAGAAAGAAGCTTTGTTTGACAGTTAATGATGACCTAACAGTTTAAATATTCCCTTTTGCTTCAAGTATTGACAATTTGGGAGTATTTTTAGATAATATTTTTATCGAGAACTTTACCTGAATCGTTGGAAAAACGACCTCAGTCAAAAAAAGTGTCGTCTTACTGATATTTATGCTTTTCAGGATAAATTTCAGTCTCTGGAGAGATAAAAGTTATACAACAAGCAAATCAATCTATCTCTATTGTACTGTTATTTGTTATGGTTTCAGTTGAATTAAATTATAACAAAAAAAATAGCAGTTTTGATTAAATTCTAATCAAAAATGTTTAATTAGAATTTTCAATAGCTGATGTTGCAAAATGGTGGATGCGCCGGGATTTTGTTTCAAAATGCAAACTCTACTGAACGTTAAGTTATTTGAACAGAATTTCATCAATTGCGTATTCTCAAAATTTTCTGCTTTGATGTACAAAAGAGATGAGAATTCTCCGTTTTTCTTAAAGATCCATGCAAAGTCAGACATTGCTGTTTTTGAGAAATTTTGCTCGTCTTCTTTCCATTCAAAATAAATTTTGTATTGAAACTTTGTTTTTGTTTCAGATGGGATCGTCAATTAGAAGAAATAATTCCGAAGAATTCGTAAAGTTATCAACTCAATCAACCATCTGCCAATCAACTTTTGCGACAAAAACATCTAAATCGTCATATCAGAATTCTAAATCGAACAATAATAGATTGAAATGTCGCCTTATTCATTCACATCGACACACTATCAATATTCTACTGTCTATTCCAACACCTCCACCGTATCATCATTCTACACGTTATTAAATATTAATCTATTGTTCATCGTTTTAATTAACATAGTTGGTAGTGTGGCGGTGTTGGTGGTGATTATCAGTAATTTGTTGTTTGATTGGAAGTCATCTACGTGGCTGGCAACATACCCTGGGGCGCGCTAGAACATGGCGTGATGTCCACTGCCAAACGGCTGGTGCTGAGTTGGCGAGGCCGAAAGCAGTCACATGACAGCTCGGTCGGGCGGCTAGTGGGACACGGCGGCGGTGGTGGTGTTGGTAGTGGTACTGCTGGTGGTGGTTGTTATAAAGATAGTCATGAGCTTGATGAAATCGCCGTTGTCTCAAGTAATGCTGATCCATGTCATGTTAAGTATGGCAGTGGAACAACGTTATCCACAATAAATGGACCACGACTAGTTCCAGGTAAAAGATTGAAACATTAAATTCAGTTTTTTATCGTAATGTTTGGTTTGAATAGTAAGAAATTTCGGGATCTTATCAGATTAAACAAGCACTGTATTATAAGTTCTAATGCATATTAATGATTTTTTTATTACAATAGCTTATCTGTTATTTGCTTTCCCAGTTCATCAATAAAACCTAATCTACATAAACTGATTGAAAATGGATTTTAAATAAATAGAAAAATTGTGTTTGTTGCAAATATCAACTATATATATGTAGATTTGTATTATTAGTAAAACCATATTTAACTAAGTAGATTAAACAAAAATAACGGTACAAAGCGATAGCTTAAATAGCAATTCCAATTTCCGCTTTGACAATTATCCGGGGACATAAACACATGCTCAAGCATCTATCTGCAATGTCACATGCAGTGGAAGTAATCAACACACACACACTCACATATATATAAATATAAATATATTTATATATTTCAGAGGTATTAAAACTTTATCAAATTGATTCAGTCGACATTTCCGAATTTATTTCTATTTAACGATATTTTGCCAGTTCGAAATTGATTGTTGATAAAATATTAAATTCATGTAATCTCTATAATTACATGAATTATTAAAATACGAAATTAGAAACTAACTACTTATTTATCACGACAGATGGTTGGATATCGATTATATCAGATATGGTGGTTTTGCAAACAGTTTATTACATTTGATCAAAACAATCCCCATTATTACTATCGATATCCTGTTAGATTGCGTCATATAGGAAAAGATTTTGCTTGTAGAAAGTCTTCTAAATATCCGATTGCTACGAAATTTCGGTCATTTTCTGATTCACTATATAGACTATTCCTGCAAGAAACATTCCGGACCATTTGGTAGCCAAAAGTCGGCAATTACTAGTTTTGTAGAATAGGATGGGCGTCTGACAATCTGGATTTTGTATTGAATCAAAAACTAATCAAGTCTATAGTAGGGATACAGCATTAGCGTAGTGTAATAGAGCACCATTTGTGGGGTACAGTTCAAACAAATTGGTGGCTTACCGCGGAACTATCTATCCTTCCAAATTGACAACTTTAACCAAACCACTAGAATTAGAAAAAAGCCAACTGTAGCACTTTTCCAATTACCCGTTATTTCAAGCAGTTGCAGAAGAATGTTATATTCATAACAATATTTTCTGATTCTTCACGTAATTTTGCTTCATAAAAATATACTCATGACCTTTAGTGATTTTATTTATTAACGGTTTACCCCTTTCAGTCACCTTACATTTTTACGACAAAATTCCATTTCAAGACCCGTTGTCTTATTAGTTCAAGTGATTTTGAATTTTTCTGTGTCACGACAGATTCTCTGATTTGTAGAGCTCTAAATGCTGACTAAAGTTCCTTTTATTGTTAGTTTTTCCACTGTTTTTGATTGGATTATCCAAAAGTGTCTGTTGACTGCATTTAAATTTGCAGACATAATGCAATAATAATGACTGATCAATTAGGGATTCTTCATTTTTGAGATAAACGCCCGTAAATACAGTTAAGTTCCAAAATTCGTAGTGACTGACGCTAATGCAGGAGCGCGTCTAGAGCTTTCCGGGTTGTAAGCATACAAATGAAAGTCGACCCGCCTCTTATACGTATTTTAGGCACATTACTATTTTGCCTTGTGGCAAACACGGCTCTTGTTGATCAAAATATTAATAGAAACCACAAATGTTAAAGCACAATAAGAAAATCACATTATAGTTTAAAATATGATAATAATTTCGTTTCCGTTGCTTTCCTATAAGGATTACCATTAGAACGGTTGGTAGAACCAATAAAAGATAAAATAACTCAAACATAATTAGTTATTTGTTTTACTATGTAAATCTAGGAATTTATGGTTTGTTGCATTTTATCCCATCAATTGATTCTGGAAATTCAGCTTTTAACCAAACACAAATTGTTGCTCAACCATTTATATCCGTTAAATAGCTTTTTTCTAAATCAAATATGTAGAGGGATTATTTTTGGAAATTACATAACATTTTTGTTGTCTATTTCCATTTTATTTTTTCGATTTTCACTGATTGCTGTTAAAATTCACATACTTTAATTCGATGTAAAATTGAATGAAACTAGGTCAGACCAGTTTTACGTTAAATTTTAATGTTTATGACTATAATGTATAGCTTTGCTTTATTTATTTCAATATAAAGGAATAAGCTGGCTACCATTAAATTCTTTATACTAGCTTTGCTCATTCACAAACATTAATTAAATTTTGTTGCGGTATTATGCAATATTTTCGTTTTAATGAATCATTATATTGTTGAGATTTGGTGTTATTCCACCTTTTTACAATCAATAAAAACAACATTTATCAAAAAAATAATTTAAATACAACAGAATTCGGTTATAACGACATCCATAATATTTAAAGCTGTTTCCACACTATTTTCACTACTATTACTACCAGAAAAGAGCAACAAGTCAGTCCAGAAGACTCTTCTTGTACAAACGAATCTTAAACTTCAACTTGAATGGATTTTCAGGAAATTAATGATAGATCGAGAGGTATAGACAGCAATACTTTAGAAATATGGGTGAAGATGGATGGACGTCGTTTTTCTAATTTTCTAGAATAATAGGAGCCACTAGAATTCTTTGTTAATATTCCCAACTATCCAGCTAAGCAAAAAACAATGAAATTATGAGAAAATTGATTCATTTCTTGTATCAGGAAATTCAAATTCATTAGTAAAAACTTGAAGATCTCCACCTAATCTTTTCGTTTATAATTATCCAGTCGAAATGATAATTAAATACTGAAATAAATTGCAACAAACTCCTATATCATCTTGATGGTAGTCTAATTTGATAATGTCTGCAACTGTTATCTTAAGCGTAAAGTTTAATCACAGTTTTCCAGATTGTTTCTAAGACTATTTGTTGCACATGACAGTTATTTCGTAATACAAATAACAATGCAATACTTGTGTGGATCGTTGAAATTTGTTTATAATTACTTTAGAACAATATTACGCTTTTAATAATAATAAAAGCACAACACACAAATCAAGATAAAAAAAAAGTTCGAATTTTGGTGGATGCGCCGGGAAATCTTCCACCACAAATCGATTAGTTCAGTTCCTATCAAGTTTTTTTTTTCATCTTTCACAAATCAGAACACGTATAAACCACCACTAATTAGTTTCTGGTTATATCCTCGATTTTTTTTTTCTTTCTTATCGAATTCATCCATTCGATTTGAGTCTGATTCAATAGTAACGTGAAAGATGAAAGTAGAAAATCGAAATCAACAACAGCTTAGAGTTGTCGCTTGAGTATTTTGAAACGGAACCACAAAGCGGATATTACAAGTTTATCTGCAGTATGTCGTCGCAATGGCAGCGAATGGTAGTCCTTTCACTCAACAGGTATATAAAATCCTACCTGGACAATATTCTCGTATACGGTTTACCTGTGTTTTATAATAATCATCACAAATTTTGTGGTGATTATAATCGGAACAAAGCGATGGTCTATTCAATTATTAATTGCTTCCACGATTATAGTTCATCACCTCTATTTAATCATACACTAATAGAATTCTATTTGATATCTAGAATTGGTTTGATACAACTAGAAATACGTCAATTATTTCTGTGATGTTTGACAGACTCTTGTTTTTATATCTTGATTTGTTGACTCCAATATAGGAGTGACTTGCATCTTATCTCCTTTGAATTGTAGACTTTATGACAACGGTAAAACAAACGTTTATTGTATGTAATTTGTTGATGCTAAGGGTGTCATTGTGTGAATTTTACAGCTCCATAACTAGATTTCTGCAGTACTAACAATAAGAGAAAAAAACAGAAATAAAAACACTAACATAGCTCGTTATGATTCAATTTAAATTATCCATCCTTTTGTAGTTTTTTTTTTATTTAGAAAAATAAAAACAAGAAGCCAAACTGTAGATGTAGAATAATTTGAACAGGTTTTAATTAAAGAAATGTTTCATCGTAGAATAGGAGATTTGAAATTTAAAATAAACGAGTAAATAAAAGGAGAAAGGCCGTAAAACTGGAGTGAATACTTAGATTAAAGTGATTAAATCAGATAACGGAACAAGGTCGATATTTGAATTACGTTGAATACCAAAAATCGACACTATAAATGATTCACTGGCACCATTTATTTTTTGTTTTTAACTAGATCGATCATGTTGAAGCCCAAATAAATTCAACCAATCGTACGCTGGATTGTGCCTGAAAGTAATAAACGGGGCGTTATAAAACATTTTTTGTTTGTTTTATTCCTCAACATAGTAAAGGTGGGATAAAACAGTATCAGGTTTTATTACGTAATTTTTGTGGTTGTTTGATTTCAAACTACATTGGAATTGTTAAAATTACTCCTATACGAAATTTACACAGATCCTTATAAAATCCATGTTGTTGTTAAATTAAAATTTTAATAATAAACTAGAGAATACTCAAAACAACATAAATGGAATTTTTGCTATTTACATCTACCTGCATGTCAGTGTATCCTTCAATTCAACAGTTGCCTTCGGCTAGGAAAATAATAAGACATGCCATCAAGTCTCTAGAGAGAATGTTGTTGGAGTAGTCCGGACTAGGACAAGAATGTATTCAAAGGTTGGAGTGCTTTAAAGGGGCTTTGTAGGAGGATAGTGAGAACACCTAGAGTATGTTAAGCTCCTTTGTTAAGGAGAATCTACGATTTTATTCACAAATCTAAACAAAACATATTGATTTAAGTATAATTGAAATGATCGTTTTTGTATAGATAAAAACGTATGGGAAATCCAATCTCTCTTTATACCATAAACATTTTATTCAAATTGAAAACTCTTGACAATCAACCTGACAGATTAAAATGCGATTGAAATTCTCTTATCGAAGCCAAAAAACATTCAATATTGTCTAAAGTTTAGTCAGAAAGCAAATATTTACCGAAATTTCCGTTTATAACGCAAAAATACCACAATTCCTCTCTTATTCTTCATCACAGCTCTTATTGTTAGAAGAATATTCGTTTATTCATTCAATTTTAAAACAGTAAGTAACAAAAAAAGAAATAAATAAAGAAGAATATTTATGCTGTTACGAAAATATCTACTGGTAGTTATTGCCATCTTCGTCTATTCCTTTGTTCTCGATTGTTCTTCATAAAATAGTTTGTTTATTAACGCCAGTATATCTTAAAATAAAAGTTTCCTTTCATTTTCAAAAGAAAACTTGATCTTTACGAACAACAAACAATAACAACAGCAAAAAGTAGATGAACAACTGGTGAATGTAACAAAAAGGTCAAATGGTGAACTGTGAGTTCGAGTTGTTGTTTTTTTTTTGGCTGAAATAATCCAACAACAGTTTAACCACTATTAGAACGTTATGTATCTGTTTTTTTCTCGTTTCACCATTTCTACTTGATTTTATTGCAAAATAAATAATTTGTTATAAATGTTAATATTAAAGGTTTCCATGTAGAATTTATAACGGTATACATCTGTGCAATATAAATCACAAAAATGTTAATTTGATATGTGCGATAAATTCCACTTAATGTCAGCCCAACTGTAAACTGTAAATCTTCAAGGAGATAGATATCACCTGTTCAAAGGCCCACTACTGTACATTGAAGAAAATTGTATTTTTTAAAATTCTATTTGATCTTGAAACGTTGTTCAAAGTTTCAATATACAGGAGAATGAAGAGAAACAATAGGAAAATTGCTTTCACTGTGATTCTTGCTTTTGTTTGTTGCACAATAAAAGAGAGCTCCTGTGGCTAACAAATAAAAACGAATATACCGTCTGTTTCACTTATTGGTGGCCAAAAATGGGTAATTTGTAAATCGCAGAAATTGATGGTGAATCTTGAAAATCACACAAAAATCGTTGTTTTTCAAAAAAAAAAAATGGAAAAGTTTGTTGAACGAATGGCGCTCTCTCATTAATAAACAGCTGGACATTAAACGATTTCGTTCACTAAAATAACGGTTGAAACACGACTTCTATCAATGTTATTGAGTTTATTTTTTAACGAAAAGCAGGAACGCATCTATCTTAAACCATGGCGTACCTATTTTCGTTATTTTTTTTATTTTTTTTGAGAAGCAACTAACAAATTAGAAGTACACTGTACACACTTATGATTAGAACTTCTCTTTAAATTTTTAAGACACTCTCTTGCTAATGCATGAAACAGACTGTAATTTCAGCTGAAAGTTCTCATATATTTCAACTGATAGTTGTTTTTGGTTTTATGCTGAAAAGCTCCTGACGGTTTAGTCGTTTAGAATTTTGATCTACACTTTTATTTCTATTGTTTAGCTTTGACCGAAGTATGTGGAAATATTTAACCGGTAACTGTAAAGATCTAAAGTTTTTGAAAGTATACTGCAGATACGACAATTCAACCATCAAGAGATTGAAACTGTATAGAAACAACTGTGGTCATTTGGAATCCGGATCTTAGAATTTCTAGAAACAGTAAGGGATTGTATCTTTGAAGGTTTCCTACGGTTGGCTAATTAATTAATTTGCGGTTTTATATTGTCGCCTGATGCTTCTTCCACCATCTAGCTAGTTAAGACAACTAACTTGTACTTTGTGTAACTGAATCTACATTTCACATAAAGTTAACAACATTAATGTTGTTTATTTTCGTTAAATATAAATAGAATCCAATGTCTCCTTTGAACAATAGAGAACAACAAAATTGCTAATTAACAATAATAATAATTGAAATAACACGTATTAGATTATAGGGGTTGATAAGAAACAATATTGACTCAACGTTTATAGTTTCATATTGGTAGTTTCTCAACCCTATAATCGTACTATAGAAATTTACATACTTACATGGAAAATAACAAGGTAAACCATCTTCAATTAGAAACTAAAATCAACTGTTTTGAGTAAAGTAAAATCGTTCAGGCAACATTCTCATGTTTTCTAGTTTCGGATAATTAGAGTGGAAAGTTCCATGCACATTACCCTTAAGCAGTTGAACGTTGGTATGCATTAAATTCATCTAAAATTATAGTTTTATTATGACGAACATTCAACGTGCTACAATCACCTTCTATTATATTAAATTCAAGATAATTAATTTTGATATAATTACAGTCTATTCTAGTGTTGATAATACCAATATTTATAGATTTGTACACAAACTAAGTTTGAAATAAGCACTTGTAGTAGTTTGAAATTCTAAAGCAAACCGTCTAGATGAAGTATAGGGTTGAACTTGTACTTCATCAACAATAACAAATACAAGGAGTATTCGTTGTGAATTTGATACCACAAGAAATTTACAACAGTTACAAGGATTTTGATAAAAAGCAAATTGATAACGCACAAAACATACAAGCACATCAACAGGTGAGTTTGAAAAAGTAATCCTTAGATATACGTGGCAAGGTTTTTCGAGAATATACAGTAACGTGATCTACAAACTAAATTTACTAACAGATGTTTATTTTTTATCAGTTTACAATTGAGTATACCTTATCACTTGGTTTTTATTTGTAATTACAATATAAATTACAATAAATACGTTGGGTAGAATCATTTGTCTAACAGTAAAACTTTCCCACCTTCAATGAATAATAGAGCTAATTTCCTGTAAGGTGTTACTGTTTGTAATAAGCATGACATATAACTCAATGCGCATTTGGTTCTCTTTCTACATATTCATTGGGTCCAAACTGATTGCCATTTAAATTCAATTTACACAACTAAAATCTATGGGAAATTTAATTGGGATTTTCATGGATTAATTTGATATTTATATACGTTGAAATATTGGTTCGTTATCGATTAAAATGCTACAATTCTAACAAAAATTTTCAATAAATCTGTTGTAAGTTTACAAAAGAACAGTGATGACAGCTCTAATTTATAGTGCTGAACTACTACATTTTTATAAAATACTCAACACCAATTTTATTACATTGCTATATTTGTGTTATCGGTTGATTTACAATGGAAATATTGTCGTTATCGAACATATCCATAATATATTTGTGTTTCTAGAATGATGAATGTGTAAATATTATGTTTGACACGTTGAATCTACCTATTCAGTTTCACTAAAAATGATTAACATTATTGATAAAAATTGGTGGATGCGCCGGGCAAACTTTCTAGCGTTTTTTGAAAATTTAATTACAATAATTATTAAATTAGATTTTCTACAACTATAAAATCGACTAAATTGTATTGTTGACATCTAATAACACCAATAGAATATGTGTTTAACATTATATACCGATATTTGCCTTGTTTTACTGTTAGCTTTTGTTTCGGTTTTTATGTGACAAGGGGTAAGCAAATTGCTTGTTTTTATGTAGGCAATTGAATCCTAAATTCAATAGGCCTCTATTATCTTTTGTTGATCCGTACCATATGAATTGATAGTATAAGCCTATCTACTACTATATCCAACTTGGTGTAATATAAAGATGGAAGATTTGGACGAATTCTTTCAAATGTTAGGTGCAAAAATTCATACAACATTAAGCATACTATGTGTAAGCCTGCAATTACTAACAGCTAAAGATAGAGAGGACTTTTACAAACAATAGAAGATAGAAGAGATATTCATTAATTTCAACAACCGCACAAAGTTCGATCGATTCACACAAAATATCCGACTTACTAAAGTTCTTTGTTACAAATGGAATCAACGGGGGATAGACTGATGTACTATCTAGCTATAATCGTGGTATTTCGAACGAAATTATAAACTTGAATGTTCGACTTGAGGAATCTGAAGAAATAGAAATAGTTACAGAAGTGTAACAAGCTGCTCAGCAAGCGACAACTATAATTCAACTAAAATGGAGGCAGATCATTAGAAATTAAAAGCTTCAATAAGCCTAACACGTCTCTATCAATAGAAAGAACAAATAAAACTGAGAGTGCAGAATATTTGGCTTAGTTTTTCAAACAACAAACTAGTAACACTGTTGAAACAATTAATCGGAAACAAATAATAGAAGAAATACAGCTGATAAATCCTACGGAGTCACCGTATAAAGGCCAAACTTTGCAGGAATTATCAAGAAAAGAAAAGAACATCTTAAAGCCACATATATAAGTTTACTGCTAGTCATGTCAAAACTATTGAACTTGCTCCGCAAAATGAATACGTACCGCCTCAACTTTGGATATCAGATCATCAGTTTGAATTATGTCAGACACATTAAACAGTGCATGCAATCCACTGAATCATTCAAACCACAAACCACTATAATATAAGCAATATTGTTCAGAAATACTCTTCCTTCGGCCTCCTTCAAAATCCGAATAGTCGAATTGTTGCCGTATGTGTCGTCATATACGTCAGATCTACCAACGACACAAAACACGTTAACAAGAATATTTGCGTATCAATCTACTGCCTTACCAAACATGAATACCCTCAAATGGGTCCCGATGTATACACGAAATCGTCTAAACAACTTCTAGTAATAGTTGAAGAAATGGAGAAAATGGACTAAAGGAGAACAAATCTCCACATGCTACATTTAATCAATGCAAAGAAATATGAACATCAGTCACGATAAATAATATACACGCCAACTTGGAAACAACACATTGCGTTTGTTGATTGGAAGAAAATTAGGAGTGTTCGACGGAAAACAACTATTTGGTCTTATAGAACACAACTATGATGATGCGTTCCCTAGTCAGACATTGCATACAATTCACAGAGATCTCTATATTCGAATAGTTCATTAAGTATCATGAAGCTACAGAATAGTTCAAATCTACATTGGATGTTAATCATGCCACAGTATTCAGTTGTTAGTTTATCTGGAACTTGGCAGCCTTTTAACTTTTGATCACTGAACAGAATACGGGAAAGAAAGAAAATCTTTTGTTGCAGCTTCATTATATCTAATGTCTCATTAATTTTGTAACTGAAATTTTAAGATAATCCAACATATATATATTGTGTTTCTTTGATATAATGCATTCGTTCCTTTTGTAATTCAACGCTTTAAATGTTCACGAAATGTACCTTTCTAAAGAGTTCTTTTGATGTTGGAAATTGAATAATAATAACCATAAGAATGATTAGTTATTTGGGAAATTACAGGAGTGCTTCCTGTATAAAGGGGAGCGCTATTTTAATCTTCATCATTGTCTTGTTCGCATATTATGGATATTTGCGTACTTGTAGATAGTTTAATAACTTTTTGTGAGAAACAATCTTATACGTAGGTACCTTTAAGTAATTAGACTTTAGTGTAAAGTAGAGGATTGCCTGAAGTAAAATAATTAGTTTTAATGCCATTTAATGATTCTTAATGTGTCTAAAGGTCTTGCAGCATTTGTCGTGAATATAATTCAGGGTGTGCAATAAGCATTAAATACTGTAAAATAGTGAATTGCTTGTAAATGTTAATCACTTTAGAGTTTTAAGAATTAAAACAGCAAATACAGAATGAAAGAAAACAGTGAGAAGTAGGGAAACTCCTTAGATATTTACAATGCAATAAAATGATCTAAATAAGTACTATTTCCAGATATAAAAGCTGAACGTAGGCACGTAATTCAAGTTTCAAATTCTAATAAAATCAAGACCTTTTGCTATAGTGATAAAAGACAATTATAGTGTTTCCCAGTTGATCCGCAAGTGATAAAACACGATTTATTACGTTTTAATATCGATACTCAGCTACCTGGTAGCCGATTTCAGCAATTTTAATGAAAATAAACATTCTTGTTTTTCTATCTTTTACTTTTTTTAACGGTTGAAAGCTTATTTGCGTCAGTGTATTTTATTAAAATTAATAAGAAAAATTAGAATTTCCTCTTCCTTTTTGGGTAAAAATTCCCTACCATCTAAAAGCTTCTTCGCAGTATATGTTGGTGAATTTCTTGAGCAAAGTTGCGTTTTTTTCTCTTTACTTCGATGATAAATTACAGAAATTCTGACAGTTCTTTTAGCATGTTTTCGTGTGAGAATCTTAACTCTCTTCCTTGTCGCAAATCATTATTTCTCATCTTTTACTAGAAGACATAGTAAATGTTGGATTTATACTAATTGAATTCGTATTTTACTGTTTAAATTAGAATTATTTGTCTGTAGTTCTTATTGGAATATTTTAAAATACAGTATTGAGAGGAAATTGAATAAGTTGTTCTGAAATATAGTTCTACTGGCAAATTTCCAATTTGATATCTCTCTTTGTTTGCATATATTAAAAAGAGAATCGAGAGGGGGGATGAAAGGAATATAGATAGAGACGAAGTTCTAATAGAAAACTTACAACTTGGTATTCTATAGACGAACATTCAAACTAATAAACTGGCAACTTGTTTGTCTATCAAGAGAGCTAGACTTTTTATGGTAAAAATCAACATTTCAAGTTTATTGTCCCGATCCGACCAGTACGCCATTTCCTGGTTATGGTGCGTAAAAACTATAATCTAAGAAGCTTTTTGTTTTTTTTTTAACAAAAAAATTCATTATACTTTCGAATGTTGAAATTAATCACGTCCAAAAGCAGATATTTTAGAGTGGTTGAAATTATTGAAGTGGAAACTGTTATTTCAAGTATCAATTAACTGGTTTTTTAAAAAAATAACAACTTCAAGAAAGCAGCTATTGATATTATAAGAGCTTGCAACTAATAGGGTTTTTTTTTTTGAAACAACCACTCGACTTTTTTGCATCAATTAACGATTATTGAATCCTCTAGAATGTGTCTTACTGAATTGTTGACAGTTTTCCTTTATCAATAAATATTTGATAATCGTCGAGTGAATATCAGAAAACTGGCTGGTCGATTTCTATTATTAATGGTTCTGTCAACTGTTTTTGGGCAATACAACCGACACGAATAAATCAAAAGACGACAACGAGCCAAACTATAAAATAGAGCGAGGATGACAACGACACTATACATATAGTGTTGTCTAGTAGTTGGCAGCGACTCTTTCTGATTATGGAAAAATCACAATTTTCCCTAAACCACCTCAGATAGAGGTGTGTTTTCTATTTGTTACCATTATCGTTGAAAGCATTTTGTCGCTCAGTCTAGATTTCTTCTGTCTCTTTTATTCAGTTATAATGGAAATTTGTATTTAGGATAATTTCCCTGGAGTTTATTGTAATGTTTCTCGAATTCAGGCAACATATGTGCGGGGCCACCGTCAACACAGTTGAAATTACACAACAATAGCTTAATAATTTTTAGATTTACATATCTGACCCTAATAAGAAATAAATGAATTTATTCATATTCATTTAAATATTAGCCAACCATAGGGATTATACTAGTTTCCATTCCATCTGTATGTCTTGTTTATGGACAAGACAAGTTGAAGAAAGTTTTACAAGTTTCTGTACGTGTTCGACAATAGTGGAGTTTTCAGAAGTGTTCCAGTATATTAACGAATTCCTCCGGAATTTGTGTTAAATTGTTGTTTTAGAAACAAGATTTCAATAACACCGTTTTGTCTACTAGAAACCAATCTAGAAAAATGCATTCAATATATTGAAATAAACAAACATAAGTAGATGTAATTTGCTTACAAGTGTTTACAAATTGGAAATTACCATCTTGTTTTCTAGTTATTATCATAGCACAATACAAAACTGAAGGTTAATTCAAACAAATTTCCTATGTGAAAATCTACGTTTTTCATGTGTTATTTGTAAAATACAATTAACACTTTATTTTCAACCAGTAATTCACTGGAGTTGAGTTAATTAAACGATAAAAGGGCCGGTGTTATAATGGCAATTTGTATGTGTACGTGTGTACATCAATCAATTGGTTGTTGAGATCTATATCATTCCCTTCAATACTTGATACACATTCACAAGAATTTAATTATATTTCTACACCAGTTCAATTCCATCATTTACCATATATTTGGTTTTGCTGACCTCGGCTTCATTAGAACAATATAGAAAATTACCATTCATTCAAACCTGCTATTCGTGGAACGATACCAAAATATGCAACAGCGGATAACATGAAGTTTTCCTTGATAATTATTGATCGAAAGTAGGTTACTTCTGGTTTGCATCTGTATCAGCCAACATACATATGTACTAACCATTTAACCACAATAATTATTAACGTAGCAAGCTATCTACTACACACCGGAATATGACTATAGAACTAAACTGTCTGCTTATGAGTGGCAATAATAATAATTAGCTTGCGGCTACTGAACATAGATCGGTTATAATATCGGACATATAATTCAATTAATTTACAATTTTAACATTGTTGTTAGTTTTGGAGTTGTTATAACGCTGTCAACACAGTTGAAAATTTAATTCAGTTTCTAAATTGTAATTAACATACCGTTGGAACCTTTCGAATAATTCTATCGGAAATATATGTAAATGACTCCCAACGATATTTACACAAGTAAGTAAATCAACTAGAATTGACTGACTTTGAATATATATAGATATCTCATATTGTCAACTGTATTAAAAGAATTTCTTTTTATGTATATTTTTATAAATGTGAATTGGAGAGAATTTCAGTGGATTTAAAAAAAAAAAACGTAAAAGAAACTGGAGATTTTGCAACATTAAAACAGACTTGAAATTGTAGAACGTAATGTCTCTTTTCTACCAGTAATCGAGGTGACAGCTGTATAAAATTGCAGTGTTGATTTCATCTAAACTATTTTTGTCTTCTATTTTAATTCACCTTGATAAAAACTTCATTCTATCTTGTATTACAATTGTACAAAGAACAAAGCTGTTTGGAAATTGAATGATTCAAAGCACATTCAACTTGATTGTTTCACTACCACTACCGTCAACTACAATCAACCAACCAACATATCAATAAACGGAAATATTTTATCGAAATAGATAGATAGATAGATTGATAAAAGATTGTTACAGGTAACAAGAAAATCACAAGAAAGATAGAGAAAGTGTAGTAGTTAACAGACAGCCAATACTAGCAGTTTTATTTGTTTCGTCGAATTCAATTTTGTTCTTGTTATGTTGCTTGTCTTTCTTCTAATTTTTTTCTTGTTTTATTTAGTTAGTGTTCTTGTGATTTCTGAATTTTTTCGAATAAAACCAATATGAAGTTGGGAAATGTCTTGATTAAAAGATTATTTTTGGTAGAAATTTTGTTTTGTTATAGTCGATAATTCTAGAGTTGTTTTCTCCTCCATTCATGGTAACTTCCAAGGGAAATTATTATTTACATACGTCTACCAAAATAGAATCCAGCTCCTATTCTTGTTATGTTATTACCCTTGCTGTTGTTATTATTGTTGGGCCTGTATATACAGAAGTATATGTAAATTTGCCCGGCGCATCCACCATTTCGCAACATTAACGAGTTTCTACTTTATTAGAATTGAAAAATAGGCAATCTTTAGGATTTTTTTTGAAGAAACTATTAAAAATAGATACATAAAACTTAGCATTATATAAATATATCTTTATTGAACAAAACAAAGAAGTTACCATATTATTTGATACTTCAGAAGGCCGGCGGGGTCGGCTGATCAAGCCTGCAGTTTGGTGCAATACGGTGGAAGTTCTAGAACCTACAGAAATTATCCAAAACACACAAATTAACTAGTTTTATAATTGGTAGATGTTTGCATATACTTTAGACTAGAATCAAAAAAAGTATTAAACTTTTTGATTGAGCTACGGCCCTTCAAAGAAGAAAAACATATTTTTACAAGAAAATTGTGCAGTTTTTCTGTTTATATAAAAAGAAGTCTTATATTTTTCTACTATTCTAGTCTAAAGTATGCGCAAACATCCACTAATTATAAAACTAGTTGATTTGTTTGTTTTGGATAATTTCTCTAGGCTCTAGAACTTCCACCGTATACTCCTTGCACCAGGCTGTATGGTTCGGCTTCTTGGTCTTCTGAAGCATCAAATGAGATGGCGACTTTTCCTTTTTGTTCATTTGTTTGTTTATTTATCTGTCTTTAATAGTTCCCTTCCAAAAAATTTTGAATATTGATTATTTTTCAAGACCAACAAAGTAGAAACTCCTTTAAAAATCGATTTTATTTGTTTTAAAAAAAATACAATTGTTTAATTGTTTATTTGATAAATTTATACCGAAAATAGTGTTCACTACTCTAGTTTTAGATTGCTTTATTATCCTTTCTTCAGCTTAATACAGTTATGATTAGTGAAAAGTTTCAAAATTGGATCCTTTTGTTCTCCCATGAAAACCATAATAATAAAATGACGATGATGATGATGATAATAACGATAAAAAGTGGGGTTGGTATCTGTTATAACCGCCTCAACTCATTATTTATTTTAATGAGCGTCTACTTAATTAAAGACATACTTTTGTATCTCATCTAACTGATGGTTTATTACTACCTAACCAACATTTAATGAAGCTGAATACAAGTGATAAATTGGCATAAAGTGTCAAATAATTTCAAAATGCCGCTATTTATTTACATAAAATAATAACCGGTTGAATTCTACACGAAATTTATTTTCCAACGAAAAAAAAAAACGTAAAGCATATGATTCTAAATTGATTTTTCATCTTAATATTCATAGTGTTAGTGGAAAGTTTGCAAGTGATGACATTAAGTCATACACAATGTATACGAAAATAGATTCATTTACAAACTCTACCAAGTATTTCTATGTTGTGAAACCTTCCGACAAGGATACTCCTTGAAACTAATGTTAAAGGAAGTATTAGAGATTCGTTAACAATGCACTGTAAAATCACAACAATAACTTTATAGTTTTGACAAATCTAATTCGATTGTAAACAGAATGTCAGTAAAATCCTTGAATCTCATTAATTGTGTATCAAATATATCAATGTATTTCAAATAATTAAACAGCGAGATCCTAGTTTCGACAGTTGAATCGACAAACTTAATTCCAATAAGCCTTTGTAGGCTTGACTAGACCACTAAATCCATAAAGTCTGTCATCATTACAAAACTAACTATGTGGCTAGTAGTGTCATTACAAAACTAATTAACCGAATATCACACCGCTTTGACAAATAATTAGCTTCATCAAGCCTAACGTACACCTTTAACCTGGAAAACTGATAAAATCCCCGAGTTTCTAGTAGTAGTGGTGTTTTTGTCAGAAAAAATTATTATAAAAAGTTGTTAAACTTGACATAGACCTGGATTAAAGTTTGTCTTGATTTAGACACGAGTGGTAATTTGTTGTGTTGACAACCGCATCTGACTAAGATTACATTTTCTGTATTAAAATTCTCATGATTCGTCCTTCGAGTTAGAATAAAATACAATTGTGTTTTTGTTTTTCATATAAATTCAAATTTAAATTATATGTTTTCATGCTTATACTTACAGTAAACAAGTGTGAATTTACTTTTAGAAATGCTTGACAAAAAATACATACTGACTTTGTAACTAGCTAATGGTGGGTAGACCTACTGCGTTATTATTTATCGTTTCAAATCTTGAATTTTGTGGTGAAATTTTGCAGATGATAATAATGTAGAATATAATAAAAGAAGATAGCTGGAATAAGTCGTTGTTAAAGTTGATAAAAATTGCAGTATAATATTTTATAACTTGTTTTCCACTTGAAAAAATCTGCCCCGTTATTATTTCCATCTAATTTCTTTCTTCAGCCGCATTCCCTATTTTTCATTATTACTATTAGTATTATTATTATTATTATTTATATTCATCTGTTTCCCTTAAAGTTGTAATTAGAAAGATAAAGGGAAGTATCTATCAAAGGTGGTAGTTATTGGAGTCGACTTTTCTTAGTCGAGGTATTTTCTCTTAAAATGTCTAGAGGGAATATTGAAAATCAATGTTGAGAGAGAAAGCTTTCTGTCGCGAACTTACACACTCTCACACTATTACTATATATATATATATACGCGAAATATTTACATGATATAGCTGCTTCCTGGTTTCCTATTCGAATATCGTGAATAATGTCGACTGATGCTGGGTTGATAAAGTCAAATTGTTCTTGATGGATCAATTTCAGCTTCTATTGCTGTCTAGTATCAGTTAATAGAGTAGTTTTCTTTTGTTTTCCATAATTCCTTCTATTACTATGATAAATATTAGTTTTTGTTATTAACGTTAGTTATTTCGAAATAATGTAATCGTTTAATTTCAGGGATTATCACGACTGGTGGCTGTATGGTTGGTGAACGTTTGAGCAGCAGTGGAACACGATTGAACGTGACTTCACCCGTTCAGTCGGCAGCTCCCACTGCTCTACCCCATAAAACTAGTACAGAAAGTGTACATCGTGTTCTTAAATCTGTCTCCAGACAAAGTCTATTAGGTACACTCTTACTTTATGATAATAAATTTTTTGTATTTATACGGTTTTATTTCGAAAATAGATTTGGTTAGTTGTAAACTAGGAATGTCAAAGAATCGTCAACAGCAAACCTACCATCAGCAACGTTATTTCTCAAGTTCCCATGATAGTATATCAACATCGTATATAAATCGTGCAGCAAATGTTAGTTCAGCAGCTAGTGAATTAGATTTGTCACGGAAGGCACGTCGAAAAGACCTTCGAGGTAGATTGAAATTACCGACTAGTGTAACATTGGCCAGTTCTGGTGAAGCACCATTATTAGGATCTTGGCGTACAGCTCCAGGATCAACGGCCGGAACAAATCCATCATCTACAAATCATCTTAATTCTACAAGCAGTTGTAACGGAACAGAGAGGTATAGTATATACATATAATGTTTTGTGTAAATTCACCGCGCATTAAAGGATAATTTATGTATCTTTGGATATGTGGTGTTATACATATTTGTATTTTGCAGCCGTTACGGATATCGACGCGGTGAATCCTACAATTCACGATTACGTGCAGGATCTGCAAATTGGTCGTTCGTGTTTGATCCAGCTGGTAGATTGTGTTACTATTGGTCGATGGTTGTCTCTTTAGCTTTCCTTTACAATTTTTGGGTCATTATTTACCGCTTTGCCTTCCGGGAAATTGACGGTATGTCCAAATATAATTTGTTCAAATTGATATTATTTTTTTTTGTTTTTTTTTTTGCAGCAAATACGATTCTAGTGTGGTTCTGTTTAGACTATTTCGCGGACTTTCTCTATTTAGTGGATATAATGTTCCATTTTCGGACTGGTTATTTAGAAGACGGTGTTTTACAAACTGATTCAACAAAATTGCGTCAACATTATATGAACTCAACAACATTTTATATAGACTGTTTGTGCCTGTTACCATTAGACTTTCTATATTTATCAGTCGGTTTTAATTCAATATTACGTTCGTTCCGATTAGTGAAAATCTATCGATTTTGGGCATTTATGGACCGTACTGAACGACACACAAACTATCCAAATTTATTTAGATCAACCAGCCTCATCCACTACCTCCTAGTTATATTCCATTGGAACGGGTGTTTGTTCCATATCATATTAAAAAATGATGGTTTCGGCTCCAAGAATTGGGTGTACAGTGATTCAGAAAGTCAAGATTATGTTAAAGCATATTTACAAAGTTATTATTGGTGTACGTTAGCATTAACGACAATTGGTGATTTACCAAGACCACGGAATAAAGGCGAATATATGTTTGTTATATTTCAATTATTATTCGGTCTGTTGCTCTTTGCTACAGTTCTAGGTCATGTTGCTAATATTGTGACCTCTGTATCAGCTGCTAGAAAAGAGTTTCAAGGTGAGTGCATTTGATACATTTTATATTTTGATTGTTTGCGCTTTATTATTTGTAAATTTCCACAAGGATATCTGAAAGTGAATCTAAAAGAAAAAAATTTATTACTTTATGCAATATTCAGTATACTGTCGCCAGTTTCCTAGAACCCTTTTGAATAATTCTAAACTGATCATCCAGCAAATATGTGTATCAATCTGAGTGGAAAAAAAGTTAAAAAACCATACCCTATACCTATATGGTCTTATATAAATCCTTATTTTTAGACTTCTTTTTATAGATGATTTATAAAAGAAAATGCTACCTTTTGATCATTTGCGATCTAGTAAATATTTCCACAATGCCTTAGGGATGGCATTTTCGTATTGACCTGCTTTCTTTCCTGTACCAATGTAAATACATTAAGCGTGAATATACAAGCTGATTGTACGATTTCATTTGTCAGTGAACATTTTAAAATTGTAGAAACAAACAAATTATTCGCTAAACAAGAAAATTTTTAAATTATTGTAAAATTTTTGAATAGGAAACTAAATTGTGTAGGACATGACAACAATTTCAATATGAAAAATACGAAATTTATCCTTGTGGAATGTATATTTGCATCTGTTCAATCTTTTGGTTGATTTGGCTGGATGTTTCCGCAGGCCCAATAATACAACCAGGTATAGGTTTCTTTCATTTGGTGACACGTGTGTGTGTGTGTGTCTATCTAAACCGAGGACGACAACAACAACAACAACAACAACAAAAACAACATTGATTCCATCCAATACAAACAGATATCAATCTTTTTTACGCACATACACGATTCTACCCAGCTTCATTTCTACACACATACACAACAAGTGTTGCTACAAAATTAAATCAAATATCACCAAAACCAACGAGTTTATCGTTTATTTTCCTTTGTCTCTAATTTCAGTTTAGTTTAGTTTTTGTTGTATTTTTTTACGACTTGATTTGTTATAAAATATTGGGCTTGCGGTGATTTCAGTGTGAGTAATGAGTTTCCAGCCTACCCACATTTTTTGTCAGTGTGTTTACATTTGTATTTTGACAAATATTGTGCAATTTCATTACCAAAAAAAACAAAAAAACAAAAAGAAAAACTAGAAATGTAATGGAAAAGCACCCAAGAGCAGGTTTTTTTTAACGTTTTACACCATCATATTTCTGTAATGTTTGCAGATAACTCGGCAATATGTGAGTAGGCTTTTATTAACCTTTGAATAAGTCCTTAAATCTCTTTTTTCTAATTTTTAAATAGAAACTTTTGCTATACCCTCTAATAGTATAAGTTTTATAAAACAAATGCTTTTTTAAGAATCTCTAAAAATAATTGTAATCAAATCGCTTTTTTGTGATAAATAGCTTGATCCTGCCAGATATACAACCCCTTTATTTTGTTTTTTATATAAATCTAAATGTAGTTGAAAATTGTTTTTGTAGTGTTGTAATTGTACAAATTATACCTTTAGGCATGTTTTTTTTTATGATTCTCCCCTTCTAATATCCGCTCGTTTTTTAATCTGATCTCTGGACTTTTGTTGGAACAAAACCAAGATTTTTATGGTTCATTATATTTGAATTATTTGCACAGCTATATAGATTTTTGAAACGATAAAAAAATCGGTATAATTCGTTTTCTTTTTATGGAAATTACCATTAACTGGTGTGTAATGTTCAACAACAGGTTATGTGTTGGCTCTTTTATTTCCATTTGACTTAAAATGGTTAGTTACTGTTATCTCATCCACACTGATTCGTGTGAACGAATCTTAGCTGATAAAAGCTGTTTTGGTACAATGCCAATATTTCTATAATAATCGCATACACTTTCCAACGAACCATTTAACCGGAAGAGAATTTACTTCAACGTTACACAATTATATTTCTACTCATTTACTCTATTCAATAATAATAATGATGATGATGATGACAATAATTGGATCGATTTTTACAATTACCACAATAATTACAATTAGATTGTCTAACAAATGAAATTTGCTGAAATATAAATGCTATTATTACATGAAATTCACCAACTTTAATCATTTCTGTATCTCTAGCTATATTTATATTTTCAATAATGGTCATCTATTATTCTTAAAACGTATGTGACTCTGGAGGTTGGCCAAGTCTATTATTTCTGGCAAAAAAAAAGCATCGACTAGATGTGCCGCATTATGTCAGAATGAAAACGTCGTCTCTATAGAACATCAATCTATCTTTTCTATACGTCTATTGAGATTTCTATGTTTGGTCTAATGAAATTTAGAAAATGACTAGAGAAATTCTCGCGTTTTTCTTTCAACTCCCTACATATACAGAAATTTATTTGAAAGGAATCTTAGACAATTCAACGATAGAGATGTCGATCAGGATCAAGATTTATATAGAATTCTCTTGATAGATAGTTAACACAGCTACAGGTATGTAAATGAGCACTTGATAGGTTAATCAATTACAATACCTTGAAGTATCATCTACATGTTCACTAACGATAAGTATATTCCTGTGTTATAAACTAGAATAAATACATTAAATTGTAATGCAGTAAAAGCGCTAAACTAATGGTTCCTTCTTCGTATAAAAGTACAATTTTATTACGCCAGGTGAAACAATAAATTTGTCGTAGTTTACGTGGGAGCACAACAATCTGGTAGAGACGACTATACAAATGATACTAGTGTTTCGTATATTTCTTTTTTCTTTGCCCCCAAAAAAAGACGGTAGAATTTACAGACACAATACCTAATTCTATTGTTCTCTAGTGCCTTATTTTCAAGATATACACAACAATATTAACATAATGTTGAAGAAAAATGGAAAATCTGACACCAAGAGGTCTATTTTATAGTATATGGTGTCAACTTTTAAACGATTATTTACAATAAAATGAAATTTCGGATTTAGTTAGGATGGATTAATGATTGTTTAAAGTGAAATTTTCTCCAAGTCAAGAAATACTTAATTAAGAAAGGAAAAATTGTATTGAATTAATGAAATGATAAAGGAGGAAAGTTAATAAAAACCACAAACAACAATAAAATAAGAAAGTAGAACAAAAGAAAATGAGAAAAAATTCATTAATGTAGCAAGAAATTAAACTAAATGGCAGAGGATAATAAAAATTCTATAAAAAAAATAATATTTTTAATAAAATACACATTCCCAAAAGGTGAATATTATGCGAATATGTTGAGAAATGAATGAAAGGAAATTGAAAAATTTAAAGGAAGTGGGAAGTAGGCAAAAATACATTTAAATTTCTAACTGACAAAACCAAAGAAATAACTTTCCAAAATAGACAAATAATCAAATACCACCGAAATTTGTAACTCATATTTACTTTTAATTGACGTAAAAACAATTAACGACCTATATATATATATACAGGGTGTTGGTCTCATTCCTTATTAGTCGTTTGTTTGCGCCTTTCGAAGTTGGAAAGAGTTTTGCTCACTTGGGGATTAATGTTTAAAAGCTCGTCTTAATTCTACAGCAAATAAGCGAGAAACTTGAAGTTACAATTATTGAAAACGAACGTTTCTATATGTGGTCGATTTTTGAATTTCTTGAATTGAGATATATTCAGCATCTACAGTTACTGTACCAAATCTGGTGGATCATCATTAATTATTACTGTGGATTACTAATGATCAAAGCGTCAACTTTCTGTTAAAAGCATCTAATGATTATGTTCGGTGCATTTCTGTCACTTTATTAAATTTTCATTAACTGTGATTCCGGAAGCTTATCCATCAAGAACGCGAAACAGATTCGGACTAATCTGAATGTTACATTTCACAGAGTTGATTTGTAAAAATTGCAAACATTACTAGATTAATCAATTATTTGTGTTTTCATCAGAAATGTCAGCTTTCCGGATAAATTCCGTTCCAATTTCGCCCATTTCTATATTTATATGAGTGTTTTCCTGCATGTAAATTATATAAACATCCAATCACACCAAAAAAAAAATGTCAACACCATTTCCACCTCTAGCACGATCGAAATCAACTGAAAATCTAGTTAGAATCAAAACCGATCATTTAACATTTACGATACAAGTCACCCATATCATTCGATTTGTGTCAATTTATAAATGTGATAGAAAAAGATAGTTTGTGTTATCAACAATATCATTATCACAAATTGCAAGTAAACAGTTCTATATTGATAATAATGATAGTTGATCATATAAAATAAATCCAATATTGATTTGATTGGATGCTATTTGTTTAATTGGTATTTTGCATATTGTATGAACCATTAAAACTTCATCTCTATCTTAATCGAGAGTTTCAAATCGTGTGCAAGAGTCCATCAGGGAATACTAATGAATTTCATCACGTACTTGGTAATTTTTCCAATTTCCAAAGTAGCTAACATTGTGATTAATCGTAAAGCAATATTATTGGAAAGTCTCTTTCATAGAAATTGTTCAGTTTAATGGTGCATAAAACCAATATTGATATCGAATAAATTAAAAAGCACTTTTCAGTCTTTTACTAACAGATTTTCCTATACCCTATATAGATCAAGTATTTTATGAATTGATTTGAATATCATTAATCACAAATTTCATATTTGTTTTTTCGATATAAAATCTATATTTTAAAACCAAAACAATGAATTTTGTTTTGTTCATACAAAAACCAATATTGAAACAAACACTCAAAAGTAATCAATCAAACATGTACGAGAATTTGTAAATAGGCGAGTTTGTGTTGTTTTCTGAATTTTAACTAAATCATCGGACAATTGTTTTGCGGTTCTACAGTGACTCGTTCACTGCGTCTACACAAGTAAATAAATTACTAACCAGAGACGTATCGTTGATCCCAATCCACAAGAGTGTATGTATATATGTATGTATGTGTGTAGATAAAGAAAACTGTAAAGACAAAACTAAATACCTCTAGAGATCTTCAAGTTTATTATATAAGAATACGATTGTTATAAATCAATATTCTTACAGGTAACTATAGAATAAAATCGGAACACATTAATCTTATTGTTATTAAATTGGCAAAACTGTTTCACCTGTACCGGATTTAAGTTGGCACAATCTAAATCTGTTTCCAGTGAAATACTGCAGTAGTTTTTCCACGTACAGCAACAACTTGATTAAGTCAATGAATGTTTAATAATGTTTTTCCTTTGAGATAGAACAGGGTGGGGAACAATTTTCACGTCTCCAAACATTCACTACAGACTGTTGTTGTTGTTGTTGTTGCTGTTTACATTTAAATTTTGCTTGATGAAAGAAAAAATGAGGTAATCAAGTTGTGAATTGAAAATATACAGTTAATAGATGATGAAATCTTCAATTCAGCTAATATAAAATACCTTACAATTCTTTTAATAGCATTTTTCTGTGTCAATATAAGTTTAAGTAGCATGTAAAAACCTACTACTAATCTTGTTATACAATGGCATCTACTTTCTACGAATCGTATTAATTGAGAAATCTACCTTTAAATGAGATTGCATTTCGAATAAAATAATTCTAAAGGTAATTCAAACCGATTACCAGGCAAAGTCTACTTCATTCCTCTTTCACTCCATTATTGATGGAAATTGAAACTGGCGTAACCAACAGTGAAGTCAATGTCATCGCTTAGCCCAGTTCCCAATGGAGAGAGAGAGTGTGTGTGTGTGTGTTGTATCCCCTGTATGTAGGACGCGTCAAGTTATTTTTAGAATTCTGGAGCCATCGATCCGTTGATGGTGGTGGGTTTTGCAGTTATTTCAAGAACACCACCCCTTTCCTATATATTCTCTCCAACGTTTTCTCTCTTTCTCGCTCTAGCTCTATAACTATTTCCAATTCGTACACTAGTTGATGAAATTTTATTCATTTATCAATTATGATTCGTAATTGAGTAATTTTGTTGTGGTGATATAGGCGTTAAGTAATATTAAAGTTCGATGGCTTTTGCCGCATTGCACTAGATTTGAGAGAGGTTTTTGCGTCATTGACTTAATTATAACCATTCGGACGCTATACGACACTCAACAAAGTCTGTATTTTATAGCCCATTTATTTTAATCATCATTTCTCAAAGTAAATTTTTTTAGTTGAAGACTTATTTTGTTTTCTATACTCAATTTATTGAATTTATTCGTTCTTTATGTTCTGATTGTTAGATTCAATGTTGGAAAACAACTTACAGGTGATGTTTTATTGAAGAAAACACCATATAAGATACGTCAACTTGTTGATTGTTGTTGTTGTTGTATTGTAAGATTTCAATTTTGTTGAAGTTTATCGTTTCTTGTTGAAATTTTATTGTTGATTCCAATTACTTATAAAATAATAAGAAATCAACACGGAGCAAATAATGCAGTTGTGTTATCCATTCGGAAATTACAATAAAATCGATTGGTGTATCAAATAATTATTAAGAAATGATTCATTTATACTTCAATTTATAATTCAATTATCTAATATTTCGATTTTAATCAAATTATTACAGCTAATACCGGTATATATAGTCGTCTGAAAATAGCACAAATTAGTGAAGGTAATTAAAGCGATTAGTATTTAACATTCTATTAATTCATGTTCGAAATTCCACCATCCATTCAATCATATTACAAATAATTCATAAATCGCAATTTTAACAAAATAAATTAAAATTTATATGAACAAATTGAATTTTGATAATAAATCTATTTGTAAATTGCACTATTTATTCAATAAATCAAAAATTTTTGACAAAAATTATATTTAACACTGAATAATGATTATGTTTCTATTTTAAACAACATTTCGCTTCAATCATAGTGTGATTTTACCAGATTCGTCAGCCTTTTTCTAACAGTTATAACACCGCAAATAATCAGCAAATAGTCCCAACTGATGTCCGTTTGAAAAGTCAAAGATCTAAAGCTATAAATAAAGCACAAAGCGTATACTCACAGATGTCGTAACGAGATAGAATTGTATAAGCCGGTGTCCGTAACGCTGATCTACACACTGAAGATAACCAAGTGGATAGTATTCAGGTTTATCTCAACAAAATCTGCCTAAAACGTTTGAAAGATCGGTTACGATCTTTGGACGTTATAGTCGTCGTAAGTTTCAAAGTGATCTCAGCTCGGCTATGTATCCACAATCAAAACTAGACGAAATTCGAAAAGGTACTGTCGAACACATGATGAATATGATACGTCAAAGCTGGAAAAGCCGCTAATAACGAATGAATGCCATCACTGAATACAGCTGTCGTTTTAACTACTTCCTCTAACCCCGAAACGTTCTACGTTCAAACATACTCTGGCTTTGCAATGCAGGATTCCGCCGCCTTTTTATTCACAATTATTGTCGTAATAGTCTCATTTTGTATTTAAGTGCCTCTTAAATAGATCGGTTGATATTAAAATGATACAATATGGAATTATAGTGATTTTATCGTTATTTAAAAAAAGTAGGGAAACACCGTATGAGAAATGAGATAAATGGTGGAGGCGCCGGGCGAACTCGCGGTTAATTAACAATTAGTTGAAGAAACATTGAAATTCAGTAAATTTATCGATAATTATCAACTTGAAATGAATACTAGAAACTTAGTTTTTCAGTTGGTATCTGTGTCAATAAGTGGAGCTATCCTCGAGTTGAAATTTTGTCAATTGTCGATTGTTTGAATGAAATTCCAATACTGGCTGTTGTTTAACTAGTGCCTCTCTAAAACAATATTAACACGTTGAATTACTAGAATTACGACACAGCAAATGATGCCTTGCTTTGTAATTTCCTTCAATGCTTGTCTATTTTTGTATCTATCATTTTTCATTGTAGCACTTTCAATTTTTGAATTTTCTACAAATTGTCTTTTACCATATCTTCTAATTACGATTTATTTTATTTACAATCGAATTATAATGTTGTTGTTTGTTGCAGCTAAATTGGATGGTGTTAAAACTTATATGAGAATGCGTCGTGTACCAAATCATTTACAAGTTAAAGTGATCAAATGGTTCGATTATCTATGGCTCACCCAAAAGTGTTCAGATGAAGAAAGGGCCGTATCGTGTCTTCCAGATAAGCTAAAGGCTGAAATAGCAATTAACGTCCATTTGGATACATTAAAACGTGTTGAAATTTTCCAAAATACTGAGGCTGGTTTCTTATGTGAATTAGTATTAAGATTACGACCTGTCTTATTCTCACCTGGTGATTATATTTGTCGAAAAGGTACAATTTAAATATTCGATTATTTTAATTGAGTTAGATGTTGATAAATTAGTCAATTTTATCCTAAATTTTACTGTCTAGGGATTTTACTAAAAGATCTTTGGGGATATTCCAGTTAAACTGTTACGTTGCTTTGCGTTACATCAAGACGTTAACGGCTTAACTTATCACTTTATAGTTCGATAGTTAGTTGTAGACTACTGTTTGAGTGAAAGATAGAAATCGTTCAACCAATCGAACCAAAGATAATTTTCTTAAAATCCAACAATCAAATGTAACGACATACCCTAATTATTGTCGTATATTCTATACAGGTGAAGTTGGTAAAGAAATGTATATAGTGAATCGTGGCCGTCTTCAAGTTGTCGCCGATAATGGCAGGACCGTATTAGCAACATTAAAAGCAGGCAGTTATTTTGGCGAAATATCAATTTTAAATATGGGCACGGCAGGTAAACACCTTGGTAAATATCAGGCAGGCAGGCAGGCCCAACTTTTATCGTTGTTATTTCTATCTCTCTGTTGTCGAGGGTGACACCTCTGCATGAGCAGAAATGATCATGATGATGATAATGATAATCCTGCCCGGCTTTTATTTGTCATAAATGATTGTTGTGTTTGTTTTGTGAATTGCTGATTAATAATAGATAAGAATACAGAGTGTCTAAATTTGAAGTACTTGTACTTTAAATACGAGACATACTGTATAGACTGATAAAAACTATAATTAAATTATTGGTAAATAATGCCAACATGTGCACGATATTAAAATCTATCTGAAACTAAAAATAATAAAAGACAAAAATTTAATTAAAAACAATTTAACCCCAAGTTTTATCCAATGTTGTAGTAATTGAATCGAGCTTTAACTGTTTTATTTATCATTTCTAATTACAATTTTATACAAATATGGTCTTGATAGATCAAATTGTCGTAAAGGCAACAAATCTAGTACAGAAAATCAGTAAAATGGTAGTAGATCGTTCAAATTGTCGAGACCATATACAACTCTAAAGATTTGATCCGTTGATTAATTGTAACAATGTACAATCAAAATTACACACAGTCCCAGTGTACATGTTAATGTATCTATCCCGAATGTAATCCCTTATCAATTTAAACATTTGCTTATTTAATTTTTGGTAGAATTTAATACGTAAATATTTGATATCAAATAATGTTGGCATGTTTTATTGATCTCTTTACCCGTATCGTTGAAAGACCTGGGACACAAGAGTACTATACTGCTTCAAATATTTATCAACAACAAAAAAAAAATAAAACAATTCCACAGGTAACCGTAGAACGGCCAGTGTACGATCAGTAGGTTACAGCGATCTATTTGTTTTAAGTAAAAAGGACATGTGGGATGTTTTAAAAGAATATCCAGCTGCTAGAGTACGTTTAGAAGCGATTGCTGTTAAACGATTAGAGAAATATAAACGTGCACCTTTAGAAAAAGGTAATAATTCTCTACATTTATTATTCTTGATCTACTGTTGTATTGATTGATTTTGTTTAGCGGCTATGGGTCGAAGTCAGTCAACTCCAGGTCTTGTAGAATCACGCGGTAAAGTTCCTTTAGAAGAGATGTGGGTACCACCAACATTAGTCGGATTAACACCAGCCTATCCTAGATCGTTAACAGAATCACCACAACGACAAACACCGGATAGTCCAGGTGAATCGATCAGTAGTGGACGTAGCCATCATCACACACCCGCATCACAAGCACGTTCAGGTAAAATTAATCAAAAACAAAAAATTGTAACGAATCCAATAATGTTTTGGTTTTTTTTCTTCAATTTATTGACAAAGGAACGACATTACAATGCGACAGTATGACACAATTAGTATCCGGTACGGCTAGTCCATTATTGGGTTCACATGAAGCATTAGAATCTGAAATAAAACGTTTACGTGAACGTTTACATACAGTTGAAACAGAGAATGCGGCAATGAGTGAAAAATTAAATCAACAACAATGGGAAATGGAGAATCGTTTAGCTGAAATTGAAATGCAAATTTGTGGTTCACGTTCAACTAGTAGTCTTGAAGATAATGAAAGGAATCGTGAAAGTATTATTTAACAACAAAATCGGCTGCCTTATCATATATTGGTTAATACAAAAACACCAAATAGTGCATTCATCCAGTATATTGTGTAAATGAGGCGGCCACAAAGAATAATTAGTGCAACTGTATATCTTACAATTTAATTGACTGCCAGAATTTATCAGTTTTCAACATAATTAGATTTAGTGTATTGATGAACAAACAAAACAAAACCCACACACACACACACATTTATTAATACAATGTAAACACACATGTACACATACTTACACACACACACACACATATACAAACACAAAACCACCCTGTGAGTGAAACATATGTGTTGTATTTATTATGGTGCTTCGATTAATTAAAACACTAAGTTCCGGAAACGTCCTGGAGATTAAATTAAGGGACATCAACAATTAATTACATAATAATTTCAAAATAACTCACTATTTTCTTTTTGTTTTAGAAAAATAAAGAAATAATTACATTCCAGGACGTTTCCTAGTAACATACGCAAAATTATCTCAATGTAATTCATTAATTAAGAGTGCAAAGTTTCACAGAATAGCACAATTTCATCAAAAATAAAGGGTGATCCTAATTATTATCGAATAAATTCCAAATGTAGATTTTGTGCAAATAATCTGTCAATTTGTGTACATTACTGATTTATTAATAATAATACAAGGTGTCCATTCTAAGATGATCCAAAATTTTACAACAATCAAACGGACATCTGGTATTCAAACTATATTTAGATGAGAAAAAAAAAATTAATAAAACAACAGACGCAGGGTGCATCAAAGTTATATAATAATTGTTTTTCTTTTTGTTGAATGGGAAAAATCTAAAGAAAGGCCCGTGTACAGGGACCAAACTTAATTTCTAAATTTATGCGCATTTGCACCTTTGATTCTCTCCAAAAACACGTGTGTTTTAAACAATTAAACCAACTTGATACTACTGATAATACAAAAAAGTTAATTATTTAAATAATTGCCGTAATAAATGAGAATCTATTCGTGTAATAATGTAATATAAAATAAACGTAGATATTAAATTAAGATTGATAAAATTTAAAAAAAAAAAAAGTATGCGATTGTTGATAAAAAGTGAAAAATTAAAAGTGCCTCTATAAAAAAATTTGCAAATAAATCAATTTTTATTTAAAATTAAAATATTTCATTACAAATTAGAGTTGTTTCTCTTTTTTTTCGGTTTATTAAAAGATGGATTTTCATTTAGTACGGCGATCAAATTTAGATCACCCGTTATAATTGTGTGTGTATAGATCCTAAAATTCCATAACGAAAGTATCAAGGAAATTTACGAAAATTACTGCCATATTTATCACCGTCATCGTTATTTCCTCAATTATTATTATTTTGTTGCGTTTCTCGAAATTAATTAGAAAAGAATTCATGTATAGCGAAATTGTTAGAATCGACCCTTATATAATGAACCAAAGCGATTCTATACCCTCTTCTACCCCATAAATTTTTTGCTTAATCAGAGTAGATGCTGTTTTTCTTTTATATTATTATCACTAATTAGTAAAGCTCCAGAAAAAAAAAAACAACCAGTGAGACCAAAAATGTTTAAGAATTTTTGCTTGAAAATATAGTTTACTCTAAAATAATAATAATAATAATACTAATAATAATTAAAGAAAGAATAGTGTTGTAAAGTTTAAGATTTGTAATATTTCTGTTTAATGATAGTGATGATAATGATGATCAATTTTTAAAACAAGACTTGTTAAAATGAATAATGAAATACAAAAAGTTTATAAATATTTAGATAATAATTGGGTAATATAAATAATAATATGTTAAAAAATATGTATATTTGTTGCTATATTCCCAGAATATGTAAAGATTTAAGTCATGTTTTCTGTTATCAGTGATTTTTTGTTTTATTGTTAGAAAATAATTTCCATTATTATTTCATTTCAAATTGTAATAGGCTAGAGGGTATTGGACGTAACGCTTGGATACGACCAGTAATTCAAGCATTTTCTAATCTAAGTAATACGTCCAATATTCTAGTACGTTTACTGTCTTATTATCTTTTTTTTTTTTTGATTTAAATGATAACCAACACTCAAATTAAATAAAATAGAAACGTAATAAAAATACTAACAGTTTTTACCAATCTCATATCATTTTTAAAACGGGATTTTTCTGCACTAAAATGCCAGTAATGTGCCCGAATAACGATTTAAAATTAAAATTTTACGAAAAAATAAATGAAAGTAATAATACAAAATTATATATATACATATATTTAAATAATAATAATAATAATACTAATAATAACAATAATTAACAATAAATTTTATCTTTTAGCTAAAAAAAGAAAAAAAAACCTGTTATTCTATTTCGATTTCAATTGTCATTGTTATTACTTAATTATTGATATAATTCCCATTAAATAAAGAATTTTAATTCTGAAATAAATGTGTATTTTGATTATTTGTATTTTTTACTTTAACATAAGGCTGATTTATATTAAAATTAACCTTAAGTTGGGCATGAAAAAGCGAAGATAAACCGGGCCTTATATACGAGAGATATTAAATGATGCACCCATCAGCAACAATTATCTAATTGCTAAATACAGACGTGTTTCGTGATGTTAATATTGTGGCTAAACGCTGTAAATTCTCAAAAAGTCATTATTTCATTCTTTGTGGAAACAGAATGTGGAACCAACTCTGCTGCAGGAGGCTTGGGTGGGCTTCAACCCTCCTATAAATATTTCTTGGAAATAGATTTCATCATAAATGTTATTCTTATGTAATCAAGCTTTTTTTTTTAAATTTGAGCCCCTGGCCCTCCTGTTCATTTTATTCAGACGCCGTCTCTGCAACTCTGTAAGCTGAAAGCGTCGTTTATCGTTGGGTGTTTAATCGATCTAAAACTGACAGAACTTCTTTAGAAGATAAACTGCGTAGTGGATAATTTATTGGTAAAGCTCCCATTATTGCAACAAAATAACACGAGACCGGATATTGCTCCCTAAACTTGGAAAGTTTTAGACAAAGTACGCTGCGAATTACTAAACCAAGTTCACCTTTGTATTATAGTGTGTGATTGCGTCCCTATACAATTTCATTCTTGTGTAATTTTGACCTACCTCTGGTAGCATCCTATTCTAATACCACGACGAGTAACGTGCTTTAAATAAAACAATCAAAATTAGGAATTGTAGAAACACTGTTAAAGACCCTCCACACGTTACGATTTATCGTATTGGACGTTGAACTACAGGTCGTAGAGAAAATCGTATGGCTTGCAGTACAACTATTTTCTCTACACATGTTGCCACACATCGTACTGTTGTAGTTCAGATTATTGCAGAGGTATATAGCGAACATTGGATGACTCGATCAATTGGCCCAATTCGTACAATAGAAAAAATTTAGATTTCACATCCTATAGACAGCTGTTTCCTCTATATAGTTCAATAAACTCTTCCCAGAATGAAAGAAAGCAGCTCGAGAAAATGTCACCCTCAGCCGAGATTCGAACCCGGCTCTACCGTTGCTTTGGCGGTATGTGGGTATGCTAGACCAGAATGTCTTGGTTTTAATATTCATCACTTCACTTTAATTACAATCACAATCACAAGGGAAATAATAACAACAGTAGCAATACACTTGTACAATAGAACAGGCGGAAAACACGCTTCATCCCTACCGTGACTTGCGCTCAAACACGTCCGTTGGTACGATATTTTATGAAAGCTCCGTACTGCCAACGATTCGACCACTGTGTACTACAATGCCTCCACACCGATGTTGTACGATAAATCGTAATGTGTGGAAGGCCCATTGGTTGTAATATTTTAGAAATTACTATTTAGTTGAATTCTTTGCAATTATTTGTCGTGTGTTGCACTCCAATCTACAACATCAACACTTTTACACTACACTTCCCTAATATTAGGTATACAAAAAAGTTCTACCCGTTTTCCAAAGATGGCATATCCGGAATTGTCTTAATTACAAATTTGATCAAGGTAAAAATTCTGCTGAAGCTCAAAGAACAATCTGTGCAACCTATGGTGACAGTGCTATTGATGACAGTACGTGTCGAAGATGGTTTCGGAAATTCAAAAACGAAGATTTTGATTTAAATGATAAACCACGCATTGGGAAACCTCCAACATTCAGTTACACGGAATTACAAAAATTACTGGACCAAGATTCTGCGCAAACATAACAACAACTTGTAGAAAAGTTAAACGTAACTCAACAAGAAGGAAAATGGGTATCTCATAGATTTAACCCCAGAACAACGTGAAAGACGAGTTGACACGTGTCTCTATCGTTGCTTTCACCATAGAAAAGAAGTTTTTTGTGTGTAAACTTGTCACGAGGGACGAAAAGTGGGCGTATTATGAGATTCCTAAACGTTGAAAACATTGGGTAGACCCAGGAAGAAATACTGCTCTGTATTTGGTGGGATATTACGAGTTGTTCAAACCAGAAGAAACCATTACTGGAGAATTGTGGTGTGTGTGCTGTGATGACAAATTTTAAATATTTATTTCATAGTGGCAGTATTCCACTATTTCTATAAAGTCCTTTGTTGCTGTATCTATTGTGAACTAAGTTTTATTATTTTACCGGATCTCTTAAGTCACTGTACCGACTATACACATTATACACATGCATATAAATAAAATTACTGTTGAAAGCAACATAAATTTTTACCTATATAGTACATTATATGCAAATTTAATCATTAACTAGAATAAAAATGTCCACATTATCAGGTGAACTTCTAGGAGGCAATTTCCCCACTCACGAACCCATGCGGTAGGCTGTAGGATGGCGGAGGCCGCTGCAGACTGGTCTATTAGTCCTACACCATTCTATAAGCACTCAAACAGCCCATTCACACTCCAACGGTAGTCCGATCATAAAGGATCAGAGCGGGTGTAGTCCTTCAGCCTAGCTTTCTAACACGACTTCTCTTGCGTGTTAGCGTGTAGCACCGTAATAAAAATCAAAAAATTCAAAAATAATAAAATAATATTTATTAAATTAAAATACTTTATAATTACACTATTTAGTCAAGCACAATTCTGATATAATTCTATTTACGAAAAAAATAAAAATAATTCACTAAATCTGTATCACAAACATTCCAATACATGGCAATACACAGCCATTTCTCTAACATTAAAATCAATCATATATCCAGTCATAAATAAATAAAATTAAACATAATAAAAGATAACATCACAATGCTGTACCAATATTGATATTTTGAAATAATTCAATCCATATTGGACAATATGGTGATACTGTACCACCCCAATTCCAACCATTTGGTATTGCTAAATGTGTTAAACCTTGCCTTACTATACCATTAATACCCGTAATCTGTCCTTGTACTTTATTATTATATAAAATATTTGATATATGTTGTAATTGATTTGGATTCTTTATAGCTGGATGTAGTGTATTTGTTGTTGATGGGAATACTGATTGTAAACCACCAATACATAACCAATCCTCTATTATTTTATAAATAAATAATTAATTTCAATCAATAATTAACGAAATTTTTGAAAATTTACCTGTTTTTATACTAGAATTCGTTGCAATATCAGAGAAATCGATTAAAGCCAATAACATATCCTCTTCTGATGTTAAATCTTTAAGTTTCTCATCAATCAACTCGAATTTAGCAAATTTCGTTAATTTCATATTGATTAATTGTAAATTTATGCCACATATTTTGAAATTTGCTATAATCACTTGACAATCATTTTTCGTATCGTCCGGACCTTGTAATAATGAAATCAATTCAATATCTACAACTATAGAATTTTTGATTTATTGTAAATGTAAAAATGACAAAAAAATTTCAATTTTCACCTCCATCTGTATCATAAATAAAACCTAAATTCGACCCATCAATGTCCAACATACAAAAATTCCAATTATGACATTTATCTTTCCATTCACTAACACGACGCAATCTTGGCTTATTTAATTCTTCACAAATTAATCGTAATGCTGATGCACTGTATACTTCTTGTATTGCAATTATCGATAAACTACAATAAATTGTTGATAATAATTATGATTAAATTTATTAATTTTTTTAATACAAACCCGTTTTCAAGTATTGTCCGACATACGATTTCTCTAACACCAGGATTATTAGCTTTCTCATATGTTAAATTATATAAATTCCATAAACCTATTCGAAATGCTGGTTCATTATTACGTGTAAAATTGAAATTTTCTTCTAATATTGGTCGTGGTGAATATGCTGATAATAATTCAAATATATCTGATAATAATGATGATGATGATATACCATTTATTGTTGTTATTTGTGGTAAATTACCATTTCGTTTTTCTACCAATGTTGTTGTTGTTGTATGAAAACCATTTGTTAATATATTTGGACGATTTGTTTCATATTCAACAATATCATCATGATTGTTATTATTTTCAATTGTTATAAAACGACTGATATTATGATAACGGATACGATCGATATTTTTCACTTTCAACAAATCCTCAAGCTGGAACAAAAAAAATCATTAAAAATTTTTGTTAATAAAAGACAATTTTCAATTATCGGGTAATTTTCAAAGTACGAATTGTAAAATGTATCAGTAATGGTTTCCGGATCAAACATTTGATTTGAAAATTACTTTGTAAATGAATCATTGTGTGCTTAGTTTCATACGAAATGCACCACTTGCTGAAAATGAAGCTACGACTTTGAACACTTTGATAAAATGGTCATTTATTATAAATGGATTGAAGCTTTAACAAACATTTTTTGATAATGAATTATATCACCACGTTGAGAAATGTAAGCCACCATCTCCTCTTGAAGGATCTCATGCTCTAGTGTGCATGAAGGGTACAAACACGGATTCAAAGATATTTTCAATGCAGCGATGGGATTGACACAAGAGGTGATTTTTGTTTCAAAACCATAATTTCTAGTGTTGAGGTTGTATACCTTCTTACAATGTGCCGTTCTCCTCCACACTATCGAACATTTCTATCCGCATAATTCATCCGAAACAAAATCTCGATTCATCAGAGAAGACTGTGTGATGATCCCAATTCCGTCGTTCTTGACACCACACAATTCTGGCAGTCTTTTGAATTGTAATTACTGGAAGACGACGATGATAAAATTTGCTTGTAAACCGTCCAAGAGTCTCCTCCAATCCACAAGAATCACAGGAATTGTTACGACGGGGGCGGTCTTTCAGTCGCTGAATGCCTTCTTTGGATCATGCTGACCATATTCATGCAATGGTAGTATGGTCCAGATCTAATTTCCTAACGATTTTACCGCTATTAAAATCTGAAACGTGGGTAGGGAAATTTCGCATGTTGTCTTACTGTAAGCTCTGTAATTCAACCGTTTTACTAACAACGCGACTGAAGATATTTGATAAGTAGTCTCTGGTCATAATTAATGATTTTTATGATAATAAAACCACAACCACTTAGTTTTATTGATTGAAATTTTATTCATTTTATTATCCATCCTAGTAATAAGTGGTGCATTTCGTATCAAATTAACAATAAGCGTATAATAAATTAAAGCTGAAATAGTCGACAGGTGTTTAGATTCTCAATTATTCATACTTCTATTTATTGTTGTAATATTGAGGTGCATATTTATAAATAATTAGAAATCTTTAGTTTGACGATTACCTAGTAAAAATTTATCAGAATAGTATTTCTAAAATCCGATATAAATAGAAAAATAACTTTTAAAAAAACAAAGATCACCGTAAACATGGTTGAGTTAGTTTTGGCAAATATTATTGTTTTATAGTTATAATAAAATGACTTGACATCTGGTGACTAATAAAGTTTATCGATTGTAAAACAAAAACAAACAATATTGTTACATATATGTACATAAGAGAATAGAGTAATATTTAAAAATCTTTTCATATTAAAATTATTTATTTTTACCGAAAAACTTCACATCTTCAACCGCTCATCGAAATACAAGTGAAGATAAAAACAAACAAATACAAATAATTAAACAAATTAGGATAATTTATTAAAGTTTATATTATTTTTTTTGCACGTGCTATTTATTAGTTGTCGGAAAAGTTCCGGTTACTCATAGCACGTGCAAGAATATAAAGTAAAATTGGTGTGTTCCGTTCAATGAGATTATTTGTATGTTTACTTTGACGAGCCGCTGAAGATGAACTTCTTCCCAAAACTACAATAGTTCCGCAGCAATAAAGATTTTCGAATATTAATCCATTCCCTAGATATTCAACCTTATTGCCAAAAAATCATATAAAATATTGTTAAGAATTCAACAAAAATTTATATTAAAAAATTGGTTATTAGGTATTAGGACAATTAATAAAAAATTCTGTTTAATGCCAAAAGTTTCGTTTTTATTGGGTAAAAACTTGTTCAGGCCGTAAACAAATCAGTTTATTCTGACCAATAAATTATATATTAAAAAAAAAATGTCCAAAACGCCTCTGTCAGATTATAATGGAACAACTATACATTTTTGTTCTACTTTTTTTATTATTTTTTTAATAGGTATCGCTAGTACATCTGTACTGATTTTAAACAATGCCAAGTTTTATTAGCTGATGACATTGATAGAGTTCACGAGAATCACATTTTAGCCAATAAATTAGAGCCAAAAACATAAAATTTTATAAATTTTTTTTCTAATATTTTATAATAATAATAATGTTTATTTAATTATTTATTTAGTATAGTTAGTAATACTTTTAAATAGTATTGGAATATAACCAATTTTCTATCTGTAACAACGGGAAAATTTAAAAAAGTATCCACTTATAATTACATTCATCAATTCATCAATTAACACATACATATGTTTAATTATTATGGAATTATAGATCGTAATAAAATTAATGGAAATATATTCAATAGTGGTGTTTTTATGTTTTCAAAATTTTTCATAAACATTGCGCGTAAAATACGTAAAAATTCCAATAAAATAAATTATTATTCTCTATATATGGTTATTAAAGTCCATAGGCCTTGAAATCAATGAAATCATCAAAGATATTACAATCATAGCTATAATTAAGAAACTATCAGAAATTAAATGTTTTTTTTTTATTGCATATTCCTTATGTTACAGTTTCTTTGTTTTGTTAGCCACCCCTTAGACTTACAATTAGAATAATCAAATTTTGGTATGCAATACTATTTAAATTATAATAGGACTGTGTTCTAAGAATCATAGGTAATTCAGTTCAAACGTTCAAGGATGATTGGTTTGCATGTATTTTTTTTTAAAAATAAGTTAGAAAAAAAGTAACGATTTACACCCGACTTTCGTCCAAATTATGCGTATGATAGAGTAAAGAGTTAGAAATGTTGAAATTTGCAAACAATTTGGTTTATCAGCAGTGGTGGATCTACTGTATTTGAAATCTGAATGATTTTGGGGCTTCTGAGCAGTGGTGCATTATAGCTTCATGGAGTCCCAGGCTAATTTAAATTTGGATACGCCATATACTGGGTAGATGGTTTTTAAGGATAACTCCTATGAGCAGTGGATGCACGGAATACCCCACTGACACAGGGTAAATGTATAAATTGTTGCAAAAAGAAAAACAGAAAGTAACTTGTTAACATTCCTTATAAGTGAAGTGTAACGGAATACACCCCGTTTCTTGAATGGCTAGCTACTATAAAGGGAAGTTTCCTCATGTTTTAGTAGGTGAGAGGGTGGGAGTTTTTCCATCAAAATTCAACAAGTACAGTATGGATCGAAAAGCCTCTGGAAGTTCTATAACACTGTATATATCATGTAGTAGTTACAGAATAATTAAGCAAAATGAAAAATCCTAATTTTTGAATGCCTTAAAACCATCTGTTAGCCGAAATGAAATGTAGTTTCTTACATACAGATTGAGATAGTTCATCTAGGAACATAGAAGAAACTACAAGTACCGAAATAGTCTTATAACCTTCGTCTGATTGTAGGTTGAAAAGAGATGGCTGGTAGAATTACCCATCCACAAGACTGTCCATCCAATGTTTCTAGATGAAATCTATCAACCTGTATATCATCAACATCAGTAATATTGTTTTACGTGAATGGTTTTTCAGATCAGAAGAGGAATTTCACAGTAGCCGGCTATAAAAAACGCATCTCAGAATAAAGGCGACAGGAGTTCTTTTAGATGTCATGCAATTTAATGTGGCACCACTGTATTGATGCTAATCAGTGGCGTTACTAGCATTGATGTCACCCAGTGCGGTAATTCAGAGTGTCACCCCTTTGACATCATCAGAACAAGATTTGCCGGTTTTTAACGGAATTTTTAGCATTATTCGCTTATTCTAATGAAATTAGAACAAATTTTTCAGTTATTGGACAAATCTTTGAAAGTTCAAGCTTATTTTGATAACAATTAGCACAAAATTTGCTGTTTTTGATAAGAATATTTCGACCTGACTTGTTTTGGTGAAATTAGTTGAAAATTATCCGTTTTTGAGCAGAATCTTTGAACATTCTCGCTTATCTTGATATAAATAGTGCTACAATTTGCTGCTTTTAAGTAGAAATTGTTAGAAATCTTCGCTAGTTTTGATTAAATTAGCGTAAAATCCGCATTTTTGTGTATTTCTCGTTTATTTTAATAGAACTGGTGAAAACTTGCCATTTTTGCACAAACTCTTTGAAAACTCTTGCTCATTCCAATACAACTCGTACAAAATTCACTGTTTCTGAGCAGATTCTTTGGATGCTCGAAAGTATGGATTTAAAAAGTTCAACATTTTTGTTGTAAAATTGGCAAAATGTAATTTTTCTAACATATGTTTAAAAAAACATTAGGTGTGTCCACCCCCAGATGATGTAAACCGGTGTGGGCCGCACCACCCTGGTGACGCCACTGTCTGCTAATGAAAATTGATTATTATTCGATTAAATACGACTAAATTTTTGAAAAACTGCCACTCTTTAAAATTTTAACATCCTCATCGTGTTCGTTATAACCGAATTAATAATTCATAAATTCAACAAATTGATTTTCTTAAAATTGAATAATTTGAATTGATAGTTAAAATCGGAAACAATTTATTTTTTCCTAACAATCATAAATATTTTCCTATTTCCTATTTTTAGATAAAAATAATAGTAGCTTATTATTATTTGATAGCAATAATAGATAACGCAAACACTAAGAATTTTTTCTCTATCCTCCTACTACCTATTTATCGAATTATAATAAATTACTTTCTGTATGATAACAGGTGGAGGTTGTATAATCGGTTTTTTCTTAAATAAAAAACTAAATAAACATAAAAATATTATCGACCTTTTACCTAAAAATAGATACCTACCATCCATTATTAAATGGATAATTTAATAAAACGACAATAATATCAAAATAATGAAAATATAACTTAATATCTTAATAATAATACCATGATTATCCAATTCTTCTGTTATATGAATAATTGATAAAATGAATAGACACTTTATTGTCATGCATTGTTGTTAAATTAATTATAATTTGTTTACTTTGGACTATGGAGAATTGATTTTTTTTTATTTAACAATAAAAAAAGTTCAAAATTAATATCGTTTTATTGTAACAATTGACATTAATCATTATTTTTTTATCTCTATTAACGTCATACTTTTCCGCAATCCTTATCTAATTGTTTTTTTGTGTATTTTTAGCTATTTGAAGCTAATTGTTGCTACTCATTGTCTTTTAGCAATCAAAATTAGACATCAAAACAATAGCGTATTACTGTATGAGCAAAAAGGGCAATTGCCAAGGGCACCCAAATTAATCAATCGGATGTATTAATTAGTCAGCTTTCTTGTGAATTACATTTAATTGTCACTACTTTGATTCCTTCTCCTGCATGGGCGCAAAATTTGCAGTTTTTGATCAGAATTTTTGGCATTTTTCCTCTCGAGTGATAGATTTAGTGCAAAATTTGTAATTTTCCCGTTCTTGATAAGAATTTTTGGAATATTCTCGCTTGATTTGATAAAATCAATGCAAAATTATTCATTTTTGAGCAGAATCTGTGGAGATTTTCGCTTGATTTTAATAATTTAGGGCAAAATTCTATTTTATTTGGGTCGTTAAAAAACTTGGATTTAAGGAGGTTCGAGCGAATCTATAGGAAAAATCGTTTTCCAACTTTGAGATTTGAAATTTGGTAGGCATCACAATACTTGATTGAACTATTCTCAAAATTTGAAAACGATTCACCGTCTAGTTTCTTAGAAAAATGCCGCCAAAGATGACATTTTCCAAAGCTTTGATACACAGACGCGCTCTTATGGGAGCAAAGTGTTCACTGTGACTTTTTCTAATTTTTTCGCCATTAAACGCCCAACTTTGAAGAATTAGAAAACCGACTATGATAAACTTGAATACCTAGCAAACATTGTTGTACCATTAAAACATGCGGTTACCGATAAAACTATTTAAATAATTGACGTTAAATTTTTGTTTTGTAATCGTGAGTAATGACACCAAAACACATTACCGGAGGTTTGGCAACGTCGCACGGACAATTGAGAGGGTAAAAAGAAAATAGAGGAACAGTTAGAAAGAGAAGCATAATACTCCTTCATATACAAACACAACAGCGGTGTTGCCACATCTTTTTATTATCCTGCATTAGTCAAAAGTAACCAAGTCCTTTCATTACTTTTTTTTAATAAATAAATATCAATTATCAATTTTTAAGCTGGTTATTTCATTATAAATTAAAATAATGAATTTTCGTTACAATTTTAAGAATAAAGAATACAAAAAAATTTAAACACTACTTTGACTAAATAGTTTCGCTCGATTAGGAGTTTCTGAACCAATAAGAAATGACCATTTCGAGATGGGATTGCAGCTGTAAAATTGCCAAAATGTTAAGATTAACATTTGAAATTGTTGGGTGTTAGTACCACGATGGTGGTGTGGGTCCTTCAAGAAAAATATCGGAATTCAACGATTAAAATGGAGCCACCAAATTCAAAGTTGTCTGCGGCGGCCCCATGACCCTATAATGCGCCACTACGTCTAACAACTATAGTGAAGGTTGATTATTTTTGGTTTATGACCAGACAATAATAGCAAATCGAGCAAAAACAAAAATCTAATAGAAATGTTAATTTTTAAGTGATCTTTCGATTGTTTTAAAAATACGAATATCTAAAAATAGTTATTATGTCAAGTTCACCTGCACCCTTGACTGTTCTTATTTATTATTATGCTTTTAATTATAATGTTAATTACCTGTTTGAATGGTCCTTTCTTCTCACGATAATTAACAATATTAGCAGCAATCTCTTGTGTAATACCATGTATCGATTGCAAATCAAATACATTAGCTTTATTAATATTAATTAAACGATTTGATTTGAATGTTGAACGTGAATCTGTACTTTTTAAACTATCATAACTTTGTGCACGTGATGATTGACAACTATGATTATTATTATTATTGTTTAAATAATTACGTTTTGTTATAACACAAATTTCTGAACGTATTATCTCTAATTTATCAGCACCAATACCACGTACTAATGCTAAATCTTCAATTTTACGAAAACGTCCAATTGCCTTACGATGTTCAACAATACATTTAGCTATTTCACGATTAACACCTGGTAATGTCATCAATTCCTCTTCACTAGCTTGATTAATATTTAATAATTCAATTCTATCATCATTATCATTTATTGTAAATGTATGACTTAAATTATTTTGTGATCTAGTTGAATGACGATTTTTACTAAATGATTTACGACGAATTGATTTTGGGACACTTGTTGATTGGCCCATTATTGACCAAAATTGAACCATCGATCTATAATAATTCTACAATACACACACACAAGGTATATTATACAATTCACATATCAGTACAAAGTTGAATCTTTTAACAACAGACACTTAAAATTTGATTGAACAATTACAGTACTCAACTGTTTAATATTCATTGATATCATTTAACCTTTTAATTGTCCAATGATTAGGTATGAATTTATTAAATCACGTAAAAGAAATCGTTAATTATTACAATAATGGGACACTTTCGAAATTGTTTTAAACACAATAAGCAATCGAACAGAAATCCGGTCGTTTTATGTTTATGTTTTTTATTTGACAAGTAACGTACGTCTGGCATTGATGCGATAAAACATTGACGTATTTGTCAATATCCCCCACCATAATTTCTTGATAATAATTTAAACAATTTCTCAACTAGAAAAAAAATAGATAAATCAATCGAATGAATATTGTTATAACTATAATAATTTTTATAGTTGATATTCTTCAAATATGAAAATTTAAATATTTTAGTAATAGGGTTTTGATTTTTCTACTATTGGCAACATTGTCGTTGCATTAATTATCTAAAATCAAATATTTACACATAATTAGCAATAAATTCATAAAATTTCCGTAATTATTACAAGAATCTTACGAAATTTCTACAAAAACAATATTTTTAAAACCATTTTATTGTTTATAAATTATTAAATTAAATATGTAATGTTTTGATACAAGTTACGACACACGTTTTTTGTTGTAATTCACCAATACGAGCATGCGCAAATTTAAATTTTTCAATCCAGCTACATAACCTCACTAAACAAATTGTTCTTATAATCAAATAACAACAATTAATTATTGTTGTAATGTCCGTACGACAAGATGATTATAAATGGCATTTTGATTATAAACGTTTAATGATGGATGCAGGTTTTGGATTTGGTTCAAAAAGATTACAACATTTCGACAAAACAAAACTTGGTATAATCATTTGATTATTTATTGAAAAATGATTAAAATTAACACAATTTTTAGGTACCATCGATATTGAGAGTATCATTAAAGAATGTGATATTGGTATTGTTGAGAAATATATCCCAATTATTGTACAATTCATTTTGGATCCAGAACAAACTGAATTACTCGATTCTAGTTTTGTTAAAATCTTCCAAATGAGTCAATTATGTATCGAATATTTGTTGTATTGTAAAAAACATTTAGATTCTACCATCTATTTGTTGAAACAAGACTATAAAAAGTTACAAAATGTAAGAATTGTCGATAAAAGAAAACTCACATAAATTAATAAAAACAATTGTAGGAAAACAAAGAATTAAATGAATTTGTTGAAGAATTGAAAGCTCATATAGCTCGATTAACATCCGAATTGAAACCAACATCTATCTTCCAATGTAATGAATGTAATAAATTGTTTTCAACTGAAGAATACTTGAATGATCATATCAAACGTCGACACACCAATAATAATCAAAATAATAATTCAAATAACGATAAATTACATTCAGAAATCAAAGAATTAAAAGGACGTTTAAATAGTACGGAAAAACAATTAAAAGAATATCAAAAAGAGATTGAATTAACTAAAGAAACTAAAAATAATGATCTAATGTGTGGTATACAACAGAAAATCGATGATTTACGTGTAGAAGTAGAGAATGAATTGAAAAATCTACAAAAACACTATAATTTTGAAGAGAAATTCGAAAAATTCTTTGGAAAAGCTTTAGAAAACATTGAACAATTGCAAATTAAGAAAATCAACGAACTTGATCCGATCAAAATCAAATGTGAGACTGCAATACAAACAGACGATTACATAATCGATGAGCCGACCAAATCAGATGAGAAAATCGATGAAATCGTCAATATCGAGAAACAAATCAAAGAAATTGGCGATACTCTTGATACGAAAGTAATCACAAAAACAAAACTATTTTATATGGAATTTTAACAATTTTGATTGTAGGTGACGTCAAGTTTACAAAAATTCGAAAACCAAATGCAACCACTCTGGCAGAAATTCCATGAAATTGAAGAAATCTGTAAACATAATTCTAATATTTCAAAAATTCCTGTTGTTAAACCTAGAACGAAATTAACAACACAACCACCGTTAGAGGAGGTTGCAGAAAGTCCTGTAAAAGTTCGTCAACGTCAACGTTGGATTAAACGCGATAACATTAAAGAAACACCAGTAATTGTAGCAGTTGCACGTAATGATTTAGAAGAAAATAGTGAATCTGTAAATGAGGAGGAAGATATTGACGAAAATCCACCAATAATAATTGAAGAAACTGCAAATTTCGAAGAAAATCCAAATCAGAATGAAGACAGAATTGAGAATAAATCACCAACTCATGTTAGTGAATTGAAAGAATCATCCCCAATTCGTCAAGTTCAAGAACAAAACCTAACACCACATAAAGTCGAGAACTTAATCGATAAAAAGTATTATTTTGTTTATTTTTGTTAAGTTTTACTCAAATTGTGTGTAATTTTAGGTCTGTAGTTGTTGAGAAAACCCCGGAAATATCCCAAACTACCATGGAAAATCTGATAAATCGACATTTACAAAATCTTGGAATCTCACCAGAATGGAATGGTATTCCATTGAAAACATACCAAAAAGCATCTGAAATTGTTGAACATCAAACGAATTTATTAAAAAAATCCATACCAAATTTCAATAAATTGTCAAAACAATTGAAAAAAGAAATTAATAGAAGAATGGAAGAACAACAACAGAATATAAATAGAAGAAATCGTGGTGGTGATCATAAAAAATTCACAAAATCAATGCAAAGGTTGTCTTTTTCAGCCCCAATTTTTGTCGTTTTTATTTTATCGATTGTTTAATTTTAGAACATCAACACGTGCTGCTACACAAATTGAAATAAAAAATCGTAAATTCTACGAAACTGATACGGAAAGTATTGATGATTTTGTTGATAAAGAAACAAAACCAATTGTTACACGATATTCGGCTGTTATTGAAGAATTACGGAATAAATCGAAATTATTAGATACAGATCAAACAAAAAGTGTATTAAAGAATTATCCATCGTATAGTTCATTAACAAAAAAACGAGTTAATTTCGATTTAAAACGTGATAATGATAACAAAAATCATGATAATCATGGTAATAGATTGATAATAAAAGACAATGGTAGTACTACAAGTGTGGAAAGTACGGTTTTTGATGCGAATTCTAGACAATTACGTGATACGAACAACGAAATTGAAATTGTTTCAGATTTTGATTTATAGATTTGTAATTTATTAGTTTGGATATATGCAACCAAATATCCGACATTAAACAACGTGTCGTGCTTTGTTTTGTATTCGTAACTTCTTGTAGAATAGTTTTACAAATTGTATTGTTAGCATAATGTTGGGTATTGTAAGGAAATATAATTATTTTCGTAATTCGTTAGGTTGTGTAAGAAATTTCTCTAAGAATCACGGCATTCTTATAGCTGAAGAGGTTAGAAATGCGTTACAAACTAATAAAGCTGTAGTAGCTTTAGAATCGACGATTATAACACATGGAATGCCGTATCCAGACAATATTAAATGTGCTTTAGAGGTGGAAGATCAAGTACGAGCACAGGTAGGATCACTGTTTCAAGCCAACAATCATATAAAACGTGTAATTACGGTAGCTGTATTGTTGGTTGCCTATATTCAAATATAGTTATGACGGCTCTATAGTAGCAACAGCTATAGTTAAACGGTTCCACATTTACACCTATAGAGATAGATATTGTGCTCCCTTCAAATATAGTCTCCATTAAACGCCAAAAAGCTTCCCCTGAATTCTCTCCATATGTAACAATTCCAGCCGTTCTCCAGCTCCTTTAATGTCCATTTTTTTGTTGAAAGAATTGGCTGTAAACAAAAGAAACTTTTGTAAAGAAATCTTCTAATGTTGTCTGTATCAACTGAAATAAATTGTTTCTTTCAGGGTGTTTTTTTTTCTTGTTGGGATGACCTTCTGATTTAAAGTTTTCATTGATCATTTTCGACATTTAAATAGGCATCTTCAAATATTTACATAACTAACTTTGCATATCTTCCAGTATATTTCTGCTTATAGTCAATTTTCCAGTTGAGTTTTTGTTGTTAAATTTTGTTTATTTCCAACTTTCTCTACGTAAATTATAGAAACGGTAGATCTAATTCGGTCCAGATAGTTATCAATTATTAAAAATTCTAATTTCAATCAAAAATCTTGCACGTAAATCGCTGTAAGAGAGTTAAAACTCGATTATTCATAAGCATGAAATTCAACTTTTTAGAGTTCATCCTCTTAAACTACTGATTACAGTTTCAGTTTAGTTTGGTGTTTCAATCTGAATTTTAATAAAATTCTTTGTTCAATAAAATTAGATTCTTTCAACGACCTGAAAACAGCATATCAAATTCTAAATAAAATTGTTTCGCACAACATCCAACTAAATTACTAATACCGCACCAGATAAGCCACCTCTCGAGAATAATCTCATTAAAATTCCATACGTATCTTGGATTGTATCTTATCAACTATAATGAATTATGCACCCATTCTGTATTAGGTAAAGTTATCATAGTTTTTTTTTGTTGTTTATAATAGGGTGCAATACCAGCAACTATTGCAATAATCAATGGTGATATAAAAGTTGGCTTGAATCAACATGAATTAAACCAATTAGGTGACGTTGATAATAACAAATCAATAAAAACATCAAGACGTGATCTGTGTTATGTTGTTAGTAATCGTTTAAATGGTGGCACTACAGTTTCCGGTACGATAATAATTGCAAATAAAGTCGGTATACCGATTTTTGCAACCGGTGGAATTGGTGGTGTCCATCGACAAGGTGAGATCACCTTTGATATATCAGCAGATTTGATAGAACTAGGCCGGAATACTGTTACTGTCGTGTCTAGTGGTATCAAGTTGATTCTAGACATTCCGAAAACTTTAGAATATCTAGTAAGTTTAATTTGTTTTCTGTTTTTTATATATATATAAAAAAAATGGTTTTATTGTTTGTTAGGAGACTCAAGGGGTTTTTGTTGCAACATTTGGTGAAACACACGATTTTCCAGCGTTTTATTGTAGACAAAGCGGTTATCAAGTGCCTTATGCAATTTCAACTATAGACGAAGCTGCACGTATTGTACAAACAAACCATAATTTGAAAATAAACAGCGGTATGCTTTTTGCTGTACCCGTTCCCGAGCAATATTCCTTAAACCAACAACATATGGAGAATGTTATACAAGATGCTTTGAAACAGGCTGCAAATCTTGGAATTCATGGTAAAGAGATCACACCGTTTCTTCTAGAGAAAATTGCAAACATCACTCATGGGAAATCATTAGAAACAAGTATCCTTTATGATTAATTAATCTAGAAAATTGTATTGCGAACTTTCCTTAACTACAAATAGATATGGTTTTGGTCAAGAATAACGCAAAAATTGCAGCTGAAATTGCTGTAAAACTTGCTGAATTCAAACAAGAACCACATAAACGTTGTACAACTGTTGGAAATGGTAGCGTCCACAAAACACCAGTAAGTTTTTTTTATTATTTAACATTCGTAGAAAATACGGGAATACTTTTCTAATTTCCCTTTCGTTCAAGTCTGGAAATCTCAATTCGAAACGAAATCCGCCTAATCCTAGTCGAACTTAATTACTTGGTTTGCTGGCTTTAGTAAAAGTTTTCGCTCCTTCAGCTGTTAATTCCCCATCGCATAAAAAATAACCTAATTTCATTTAATAGGGAATATTTTCACTGATATAATTTTGTATTCATAATGATGATAACGTACAAAATGTTAAAACATCTGTCTGTCTGCCTTATAAATAACAAAATTTCAACCATTTATTATTCCAAATATTTAACCCAAATTTTGATTAAATTTAACTTTGATGTTTTTAAATTTTTTCTTTCGACAACCTTGACCTTATGTCTATTATATCGATAGAGGTGTATGCGTGTGTGTCTCTCTATAATAGAAAGTCAATTTCTCCGACTACTATCAGCATCTGAAAAGGACAAATATTTGACCTAAACGGCAAACAAACATAAAAATCAACAAATAACGACGATCATTAATGCTTTATCTAGATGGTAATTAAATTAAAATAAAAACTGTAATATTCTCGTTTGTGTTTGGCCTTTTTATCGTTTTATTGTTTCGAAAGCACACCCCTTTTGATGATTGTGCGGTGGTTATTTCAGAAGTTGGTAGTGTGTGTTTATAGTTTTAGGGTGCGTCAGTCTCTCGTAATAAAATTTATAATTTGTATTTGTTTTTCAAATATTGAGATTTTCCATGTAAATGTTTACACCAAGTTTTTTCTAAAAAAAAACTATTCTGCTGATAAGGAAATTATAAATAAACAAATATCTAAAGCTTACAGTTGATGATAAAATTGATAAATTTGTTTATTAACCCAGCGCATCCACCAATTCTATCAACAATTTCCCTACTTTATATTTATGTTTATTAATTCAAACAATTATTAAATATTAGATTGATTTGATGTAAATTTTGTTCGATATTATCAATAATTCTGTTAATGTTCAATTGACATGGAATTGGTAAGTTTACTTTAATCAATATTAAGAAATTTCCTCTACAAATATTGTGTTAAACGTTGTTTCAAAATCTTTATTGTTTATTCTCTTCCTTTTTGCAGTTCCTCTTCGTTATTTATCTATAAAATAATTCACGCTTTTCACATTTTCCAGATGAAAACACATCTTCACCCTTCAACGCATTTATAATTTTTGTACCAACAATCCCACCACTGTTTTAGATAGTTCTTTGTATTCATTCATAATTCATGCAAATGTTCAAGATCATTTGTAAACGTACTTGGAATTATTGATATTATTGGAGAATTGGTTGAGTTCGTGAATTCTTTTATGCTGCATGTTTGCTTTTCTTTGTTTATTGTTTTGCTGCATATAAAATTCAATGAATGCCTCATATTTATCCGTAATGGTGAAATAAATGCATTCTTTCTGCGTTGGTGGTGGCATTATTTTTGCCAATAAAACCATTGGAAATTGGTCTATTTCGGATTATTGCTAGATATTGATGGTGCCATTTACATACAAATTTGGGCGAATAACAGCGATTTGTAATAATAATTTAACGATAACGTCGTTTAAAGCGAAATTTTGTTACATGTTTTGACTAGACGGACAAAACACTAGATTTCTGAAACTAAAAACATGTAGAGTTTTTCAGTCAATAAAGTCGACAAATGTAGTGAGGTAAAGAGGAAATTGTGAAAGTCCATATGAATATTAAGTTTATGAAATTTGCATTATGGTAAAATTCTGAAAGAAATACATCGGTCGAAAACTGCGCCACCATCCCCACTTCTGCTATTTACATGTTATTATAGAACCCCCACCACCTCAACCGAATACCGACCGTGTCACCTGATTGTGTATTTCTGGGAATAGTACCGTAATGCACAATTTTTAACAATAAACTCAACAAATGGAATTTTATTGCTTCTTACCCATACCATTTCCATACGAATTTACACAGTAATCAGTGGAAATTTGTCTTTAATTACGTTTAATTATGGAAATGTCTATAACAGAAATTATATTCTTTTGAAGTCGTTTTTTCTTATCCGTTTCTTATTTTCTCGTTTATTTCTCTTTAATAATTACTTTCTTTTTTTTGTGATAAAGACCGCATAATTGTTTTTAAAAATTTGGATTCCTTTCAAGTTTGATAAAGTTTTGTTCACTATGGTTATGTGTTAATTTTACTAACAAGCTTAACACGATTTTGTGGTTAACACTTCAAACTGTTATTAAACATTGATTAGTTTGTTATAAATTTGCGCAATATTACAATAACTTCAATCAATAACCTCATAATTATCAAAAATTTAGAGCCAGTTTGGATGAAACTGGAAAAACTGCGCTTAGTATTCACAGAATTTCATCCGATCCAGGTCTATTTTCTAGATGTCACAGCTTACAGATAGTCTATGTAATAGTGATAGAATATGCTGGGTTAGACTGCCTACTAGTAAAAGTCTTTAACCCGAAAATAATTGCTCTAGTGTTAAACATATAGTGACCAGGGCCACGTTTGCCACTAAACTTGACTAGACAAAACAGGTACATGTCTAGAGCCCATTGAAAAGGGTTGCCCACTCACACAGAGGTATGTCATTACTGCATAACATAAGCAAATTCATACGTATTGTTTATGCATAAAAGATGAGAAAAGTATAGAGAAACAGGTTCGTTAGAGTTTTGACCTGTTTCTCGGGTAACGGTAGGAGACTACCATATTGTAGGAATTATGCATTGTTTTAATCACCGAGATATACAGGTTGGAACATTTCATCTAGAAGCACTGAAGAAACTACAAGAAATGCGACACTCCTATAGCGTTTCCCTGTGTTAAAAAGATAGTTTCTTCTTTTTTCAATTAATTTTAGGACTCCTAGTAGATTTTTTCTTTGTGCCTTGAAGCAACGTTTCCACGTAAGTTATGATAAAGATAACAAACGTCTTCTTGCATGTTTATCCCTGAAGCCTATAAAGCATTGGCTAACAGCAAAAATATTACAATAATAGAGTGTCAATTGCAATCACCACATCTTTATGAGAATTTTTCCTAAATATAAATGTTAAGATCTGAAATTACTCTATTTTGGATGCCAAAACGCTGTGTCACTGTTTTAACAGCAAAGTCTAGTGCTGGTTCTAGACAGACTCGACAATTCTTTGGTTTATTTCTATAACTTTGGCCAGCACTGTATATGTTTAGACCGTTGTTGCTCGAATACATTCAAAATTTATGAAACTCGTATCTGTCAGTAGTATCATGATGTTTCCCGGCGCCTCCACCATTATTACCATATAAAACCGTAATGAATTTGCTTTATTTTATTTCTAACAATTGATTATCCAATTTATATGTAAATTTGTATGTTATTATATCGATTTTAGTTAATAATTCAACAATAGATAATTGACATAAATTTTATAAATCATCTGTAATCATAAATAATAAAATACGTGTTGTATGTGTTCGACAAATCAATAGTATACGATTGTTTTCTGTACGAAATAATACAAATATGATAAAAATACTAGAAAAAATCTCTTCACTTTTATGTTTATGTTTTGTTACACTGTCTGGAAGAATTTATTTGTTTCTTTATCAGCCGATTGATATCGAATTCAATACGCTCGTATTTATCAATTTCTGTTACAGTGAATGTGTGTTTCTGCCTATTCCATTAGTTACACCAAATCTTCTGATATCTAAAATAATATCAAATGTTACATATTGTTATTGTTTGTTGTATTATTTTGTATCATTGTATTATTTAGTGGTGCAATAACGTGTTCGTTTTTATTTTAAGCGAATTTACTGCGATGTTGGATTCAGTAAGCTCGTATTTGTCGGTTCATAGTAAAATGTAGCTTCTCTCTCCACATATCTATCATTTTAAAAAAAAAAACAATGTGTAGATTTCGCTATACTGTTGAGTATACAAAAAAATGTTTTTGTGGAAACAGTACAATAATTATTCAATTTTATATAACCAGTGTATTAACACGTGATGTTTTCTGACTCTGTTTGTCCTTTTTTTCTGTTATTGTTTGGACGAATTCATCTGTTCTTTATTGCTATTACAAACAATATACTCGAATGTTTATATTTGTTGATAGGAATATGTTTCATCTTTCAATACATCCATCATTTTAATTTTAATTTACATTTTATGATCGATACGAATTTAGAATTCTTGTTTTGAGACTTGGTGGTGGTGGTGGTGGTGCTGTTGTTAAATTCCACACACACGCAACCTTCAAAGTTTATATGTTTTTTTCGTCCCTCTCTTCTTTGCTTGTCTTTTTAACATTCAAATACATGACAAATTCAATAAACCCATATTGATCTGTTTACATCAAAAGGCAATTTTGTCTCTCGAGCGCATTCATCAATTCTATCAACTACCCTTTGAAATGAGTAGGTTTTTTTTTCTGTTAAATCAACAAAAAAAAATGTTTACTGGAACCATTAAATTTAATGCACATCAAATCTTTATTTTGGGTGAATGTTGCGTATATAGCAATTTTCATACCATAATACTGCAAGGTTTTATCGTTTTGCAGCTGAAAATGCGTTACGACAGTATATTCTTTGTATTAAAAAAAACTAGGTGTACTTATGTACGCACATCAGAAGTTATACTTATTTGGCATTATTCAAAATCTAAATGTTAACATTCATGCTAAAAACTCACACAAGGACCTAGAAAGATGAAAGTAGTTAAAGGCGATGTATTTATTTTTTTGTTTAGTAAAATAGGCTTTATTTTTATTTAAAACTAGGGGACTTATATACAGGTTGAGACATTTTATCTAGGAACATAGAAGAAACTACAGGTAATAGGACAGTCTTAAGGATAGGTAATTTTACAAGGATTCCACGCTTTTCAACTAAAACGAAGGCCTAGTTCTTGTAGTTTCTCCGATGTTCCTAGATAAATTATCTCAACCTGTATATAGTCGAATGAGATCGCATTAGAAATTGATATTAATAGAGAGAGACAGAGTCCATATTATGGAGATATAAACTGAGAAGTGAAGTTAGTCAGTATAGGGTATACGTATGCATAGTTGGCTTTATTTAACGGCTAACTTCATACTGTCGTTTTTCTATGCATTGCGCGCGCAACTTCCGTCACAAACGAAAAATTTCACTATCAACGCGCCAAAAGAAGTATAACTTCAAAAAGAAAAAAAAATGCTTGTGCGTTCTAAGTAACGTTGTAATTTTTCCACAGGTAGTAATTGGCGGTTCTAATCTTGATTGTTTTATCAAATTAAAAGACACCGAATTGAAGGTAAGTCAGATAGTTAATTAACAATTATTTTTTTTACTAACAATACACTTTATTAAATAATAGATATATTTATTATTATATACATTATCTTATATTTATATATATACGGTGTTAACATGAAATAGTTTCTTTGTTTCTCCATTTTATATTAATATATAATTTTAATTGTTACAATTTTAATTTTTTATCAACAATAATACATAAAATCTATTGCGCTGTGTCTAAATTATAGCGCAAATAATTATATTATATCGGGAAGCTTTATTCATCATTTTGTGTGTGGGTGGGTGTGTGTATGTGTTAATTATTGAATTAATTAGGATCGATAATTTTTGGTCTGTGAGATTACGGACGTATTATACAGAGTGAATCAGCCGAAGCTATTACAGTTAACTACAGCTAAACAAAAACACAAAAATAGAGAGTAGCCTGTCTAAAAATGGATCTTATCGATAAAAGCGTTTCTAAAATGGAAAAAAAATGGTCAGAGCCTAGACAAAATTAAACAAAGAACCACTACAGCTGAAATTCCGAAATGTGTAGATTCTGACAATATTGTTTTCGTTTTCAAAAATCATCATTTTAATTTTTTCATAATTTAAATAGAAAGTCTATTTATAAACAAGTTAATGGCTGTTTCAAATCGTACGTGATTCAGTTTGAATAAACTAGTAATGATAAAAAGAAGTGTTGAAGTAAACTACTGGCGATTGTTTAATGCAAACATCGTCCACTCACGTATTTCAAATGAATTGTTGCACATGTCAATACATCTGACAATGGACTCTAATACTAGATCAACTAAAATTATTAAAATACGAAACATCGATTTTTTCCAATGAAAATGACGATTTTCGAAAAGGAAAAATTATTGTCATAATCTACACATTCCAGAATTTCAGCTGTATTGGTTCTTTGCTCATTTATGAATCGGTTCTGAGAGATACTGACCCTTTTTTCTCGTTTTAGAAACGCTTTTCTTTAAAAAGTACGGAAACTGTAGCTTCGACTGACTCATCCTGTATGTATAATGTTATCCTGTTCTCCGGTGTGTATTTCTAAATCGTTGCGTCTGTCTGTATATGTGGATATCCTTTGTTATAAGGACTATACTGCAGCAGCCGACTGATTGCTATTTCGATTTCACGGTACTGAATCTAATGAGATCTTCGATTTTTCTATTATTTGAATACGTTTCTAGATTTCTTTAAAGATATGAACGATATGAAAACAATTACTTATTCGTTTATTAATAATTAATAATTAATTATCCTACTCGAAATAAGTAGTTAAATATTTAAGTGTTTGTTTATTTATTTTTTAAATTCACTTACATTAATTTCAATTTTAAAAAATCTAATTTAAATTAAATTAAGCAACATCTACTTTTTATTCATTTAACTGCTTTGTACTTTAAACGCTCTAAACTAGAAGCAGCATTATTACAATTTAACTTTTTATTATTATTATTATTATTATTATTATTATTATTATTATTATTATTTTTGATTAATATATTTTATTTATAATTACGAATCTTCATAATCAAACTTCAAAGAAAAAGGATGAATTATAAATGTCCTTATTAATTTGTGCTGTTTTGTTATACATTCGATTAATAATTCAAAGGTTACCATAACGATTCTCGCCAGTATGTTCTATTCTTCCCTTTTTACTGTTACTGTATATCCCATAGGACAAGTGGGTGATTTATAACAGAGCAATTTTGTCGGCCGCTACAGATCATTACTTACAACCGGTCAGTACGGTTGGTTTTATTTTCTTCTTTAAATTTTTGGATTCATTCATGAAAACAATGTAAAATCGATACGTTGCACATTAATATCGATTTCACTTTGTTATTTATAAATTAGAAATAATCAATAGAACTTGTTCAAGAAATTGGAAGTGTTCGAATGGTTCAAAATAGAGGATTTTCAACTGGAAAGAGATCTTCTAATTCATCATCGTCTTCTAGAATTTGTTTGAACAGTTTGTTGGTCAACTGTAGTTCGCGTTCTAGTTTCTACATTCTCAACTTTCTATCATCAACTTGGGGATGTTCGCAAGGGCTGTTTCTCTTATAATTATCTTGATGGAGATAGTTGACAAACTGTCAAATCTTTAAAAATGGAAATAAAGACAAATATTGGGACTTTTACAGAGAGTTGAACGTTTTTTTTGTTAAAATCCCTCTGCTTTCTTAGTTTATAAGAATTTTAATGAATTATCGATTCTTCCCTGGGAGAATCGAAGAGGTTTGCAAAATAAGTAAAATATTCTTTTTGATTTTGTTGGTTGATTGTAGAGAAACAAATATATTACGCTAGTAACTTGCAAAGATGGAGGTCAAGTTTGTGATATTGAGATTTTCGAGTGATTCTACCAATCGTTATTCCTTCTTTACTGTATTCTTAATATGGTTTCAAGAAAATTAAAACTTTCAGCTTTCTGTTAACATCAAAAAGGGGTGATATTAGTTGAAGAAGCTCAGTTGTATATTTCCTGACTGGAATCTCTCTACTTTGAACCATATTCGTATGTTAATTTCTTGAATAAGTTTTGGTAAAATATTATGTATGGTATTATTTAAATTTATAAATAGACTGAATGCACTTGGCTAAGTTCCTTAAGGCGAGGCACTCTAAATATAATAATCAATGATAATAATAATAGTAATGATAATAATATAAGCTCATATAAACACACTTGAGGTTTGGTAGATACTAGCGTCCTGGTTTTTATTAAATAATACATAAATATAACCACAGTAATTGGAAATTCCTTTTTATTTTTGGTTTTAAATTGCGCGTTGTCCACTGAATATTTTACTATATACTGTCTTTTGAAAACTGTACATGTAAATATATAATATATGTATGTATATGTATATAACGTATATTACACTGTACATTGGTAGAGGAGAGGTAAAGCAAAATAATATTCAAACTATTTCAGCAACTATTTATATAAAGTTAAATATCTCAAACTAATAAGCTGTTGTTTTGTTTTTTTTTTTGTTGTTGTTGTCTATTCTCGTTTTTTATAATAATAATCTATTAATAATATTCAACAAGGATCATCCCTGACCCGGCTAGTTCTCGGTTTCCGTTTGAATATCTCTTCTAATGGTGTAGCTAGAGGGCCTTTCTTCACTTTACCCCATTTACCTCTTGTGAATAGACCCTCTAGACGATACTTTAGTCAAATATTATCATGACTACGATATTCTCGCATTTCATAATTATTATTACCATTTGGATTTTTCGTTTGTGTTGGTGGTGATGATAATAATGCAGCACTTTCTGGACGTACTAATAATGATTCACGTTCGCTTTCAGCACTTTCAGCACGTATTGTTCCCGGTACAGCACCATTAGCATTTGTTAATTCCAATTCAGTACGCAATATACGTATTTTTTGGATCATTTCACGGATTTCATAACGTAATATCCCTAGGAAGCACAATTTAAGGAAGGCAAGCACGCAATAACCTAATATAGCTAATATAGATGCAGTTGATTTCATATATGTTAATACTTTCTCCTCACAGCCTGTTGTATGGGTATGGGTACATTTTGTATTGTTGATTGAAGGTGGTTCTATACAACAACTAAGTGGTATTTCTAATTTTAATGATGTATTGGTGTTGAATTCACCAGGACCAGTGATACCACAACAAGAATCTTCAATTTGTAGACGGTCCCACATTTCTGTTATCTTCGGATCATTACCATATTCCTAATAAAAATGATAAAATATACATTTTATTATTAAAGTTTCATATTATTACCTGTTGGAAACGTATCCGTAAAGCTGGTCGTAATTCCTGGCACATTTTCTCAAATTTAAATGCCCAAAATGCACCCAATACCACATCACCAAATAATAATACCAATAATAATAACCAATAGGCGTTGAGTAATTTTTCAGATAAACGTAAAGCTGCAACACAACCAAGTACTTGTAGGGCACCACCTTGTGTAGCTAAAGCTAAATAAGCATAAAGAAATGATGGTTGATAATATGTAAGTGATGGTACTAAATTGCGTCGGAAATCAAGCACAATAGTTTTTAAAGCAGCACCACAAAATGCTAATGTTCCTGCCAATAAAGCTGTGTTGCAAGTATAGATCCAAAGACGATAGTAACGCATGGCCCTGCCAGTCACCCCAGAGGCTCCTGTAGCCACACCACCGCCAACACGTCGCAGCGGCATCCGTCTTCGGAGCCCCCCGTCAGTCGCCCCGACACCCATTGCCCCCCATGCACCTGTAACAAAACAAATCTGTATTTGATGCCAAAACTACCAACAATATCATTAAGCTCATTGTTATTCTGTACAAGAATTGCCATCAATTGAGCACAACTAATTCTTAAAGCTCGTTCGGAAATGAACTGTAGGATAGTGTTTTATTATTTCCAATCAATGTTGGAGATTTACTTTTTACGTAAATCCTCAAGACACGTGTGCAATTTTTAATCGAAGGATATTGTGATGATTGTGCAAAATCATTTTGTTTACTAAAGATTGACCAAAATTTCCGGTCTAATCTCACAATAATAAATATTAAAATTTGGCAAAGTTCCCTAGTAAATTGCAAAGAAGATTTTAATGAAAAATAGATCCAAAATCATACTTTTTTGGGTAATCATTCAACAAAATCTGTCGTGAAAATAACAATTTTCAAATTGTAAATGTAACATTGTAGAAGTAGTTCAATTTATTGTTAACTAAATCGCTATACTGTCGATTATCTGTAGTATCAATTGAAGGTGAAATACATTTACAGGTAGTAGTGGATAATTGAATTAGACGTAAAGGGCTCCTGTTCAAGACTTGAAACACAGTAAGCAATAGTATGTTCGATTTGAATCGATGAGCTCCATTATGGCTGACATAAATTGGATTAACTCTCTAATGGTAGTAGATTTCTCCCTTTAGAAAATCCCAAATTCCCTCTTATTTCTTCCGATTTTAGAGACACATTTTGTTATTTATTTAATTGGGCAATGGACATGGTATAACAGTCCGAATGTTCTTACAGTAAACTTTACTTTTCACAAACATATCTCTGTTGGATAGTTTTACCGTTTGTCGCTCAATTTTGAAACTTTCAAGATGATCGATTTTGTTCACGTGTGTTTCACAAAAAGTCGAAATATAATTGTAAATAACCCACTTGCCCTTTCTTTTATTTTGTTTAGGATTGTTGACAGTTTTCGTACAATTTCCGTTTTTGTACTCAATGTTGTGACAATAGTAAGAATGGAAATCAAAGAACAGGAAAATTCATAAAGTTTAATGCATTAGATTTAACATTTTGTTTTCACATTACGTTGGAAAAGTCAACTCTATGTCCACATTCAGTTGGATAACAGACAATGCGGAAACTTGTATTCTTCACAATTAGAATTGGTAAACAAGACCTACAGCAATGTTGTTACAGAATATTTGTTAGAAATGCAGAAAGCATAGATTTTTCTTGCCTCAATTGCCAGAAATTCAAGAATTGCCCAATTGACAATGATTTTATCTATTTGGAATAATAGTGGTTTGCATTTCTAGAATCCTAGCTAATCGCTCCCATTGATAACTATGGATTAGTAAAGGTCCCGATAATCCATGTAAAATGCGACTGTTAATGCCTGGATGTCCACTTCATCTTTGTATCTTAAAGGATTTTCCGCAAGTCCTGACATTTCAATTTTCTGAGATAGGTTTCTTCAGTTAAAACTATGAAAACTTGACAATTTTTATTAAATGTACGCCTGATATTCAAACAATACTTGATAGAGTTCAACACAAGTCAAACATTGTTATCGTGCTTTTTCAATCACCGATTTCTGAAAACACCTTTGGACGGATAGCGTTAAAAAATAAAAAAAACTGTAAAATTGAAACTTTTAAAGCCAAAATTGTTAATTTTACGTATACACAGTGGCAGTACATCTTACAGGGAGCATTGAAAAAATTCGAGTTGATATACACGTTGGACAGTAGCTTGAAAAGCAGTAAAGTTTGATTTAACGACTTCAAAATTCGATATTTTCACTAATGATCCGAATTTCAGAATAATTCATGTAAAGTTTGAAAGAAATCGAATTCGTTCAGATGGCTGCAAACATCGCAATGTTGGAAATATACTTTTGTAGAAATTTCGATATTTTTCCTCTATTTTATTTATATTACCGAGTTTTATCATTTCAGTTTCTCATAGTGGATTTTTCAGTTACAAGAGCCACGAAAACCTTATGGTTTTCACAAAATTTATACGTTAGCTTTAAAACAATTTCATGATAGTATTGAGAATGAAAAACAGAAGAAATAAAAGACTTCATATTCTATTCTAGATTAAGTTGGAGAAGTTAGGAAATTCTTATTTTTTTTCTATTATATCTCTATTAACAACTACTTAAAAGTCTTTCATAGTGTTCTGATTTTTGATGAAATTGACGTTTGCCTTCCCAAAAGTATATTAAAGGTGGATATTGTATTAAATATTTGATTATAGGCCTCAAATGATCTAAGCCACTTTGCTGTTGTAAATTTTAATCTCTTCCGTGACCTAAATCTGTATAAAGTTTGAGGATGGAGTTTCACCCCTTTATAATAATAGAGTACGTACATCATTTTCCTCAACCAAAGAAAAAATAACTGTAATCTTGTCTTCTCTTCATCGACTATATTTTAATATGTCGTATACAGCATAGAGTAATTGGTACGTGATTGTGTTGTGTTGGTGGATCACTAGTAATCCACGAAATAAAGCTGGTAATATACGAGTTATCCAACGGAAAATAACGTTCTGTATTTATTTATAGATTCTTCCGGTTTCATAATAAAACAAAATTGATTTATGGCCGTATCCACTGAAAACAATTTAGAAAATTGTATTTTGAACTTTATTAAAACACATTCGTGTGACCTGTGATAATATCCAGAGAATCTCTGATATTTTACATTACAAAAAGCGTTAATTCTGTGGTTGGTAGCTGTCTAGAGATTTTCTCAATTCTCATTAAGTCAAGTCTTTGTCAAATATTGATTTAGAGCATTATATTGTGTTCACGTTATAGTTCCAAGAATTCTCCAAGGGTTCAGTAGTTTTTTTTTTTTGCTTTGTTGTCTCTTCTACTGCTTCAGTTGTCTACTGATGCATTTTATCGTGTCAAGAAAGCTCTCTACCAAATATCCATTAGGTCTTTTTTGTGTTTTGAAGAAACAAAATAAAATTGGAATGTTTCAGTAAAATTTGCAGTATAATATATTGAAAGTAATAATTTATGAAAATGATGGAAAATGTCTACTTACATGACAGAATATTTGCTTCCGTTATCATAGACAACAAATTTAATGCGACAGTTTTACGATTCTTTGATGCGAATATATACACAGAAAAATTTCCAAAAAATATCGAACATATATGTGTGAAACGGAATTTCCTGATGGAAATAATTGATTGATCACACAAAAGTTCTTTGTATCAGCAACAACAAAATCAACTTTATTTCGTTATTGGTTCTTTGTTCATCTGTTGTTGAAGAAATCGATCAATTCTTTGTGTCAATTTTATAGTTTTATAATGTTGATCATCTAATAAGGTCAAGAACGACTATGTAACATAAAACACTTATCTACAAACATAAAGCCAACATCAAACTTTGATCGTCACAGGATTAAAGCGGGAAGGACATGCTGATTTTCCCCCTGTCGCCGCTTTAATCTTGGTTAAATCCTTTGATGAAAATTGACGGAATCTAATGAAGGTCATCATCATTATTATTGCATATACTTTTGGATCAAATTTTTGACTATCATCTCATTTGTATGCGTGATAGAGAAGTCACCAATGCCTTTAACACGTGACTGAACATTCTCAAAAGTCTATCAGGAATTAATTGAAGCTGGTATAAGGTGGACGGAATTACTTATTGATTTTTTTTTTTTTGATATAGTAAAGTTGGCCGTTTGGGAGAACTTCACTGACCCTTTTCTAGTTTAACGCGTTATTTTTGTTCTGGCTCAATGGATATCTTTTGGAAAAAATGTATATAAACGATACGTGACCTTTATTGATAAAAGTATCGAAGTCGATTTATCTAAATTGATGAGAATTTATCACTGATCTTGTGATTTTTCCTGAATTTTCAATGTTAGAGAAACTATTCTTTTATGGTGGAAAAATGGTGGATGCGCCGGGAATTCTTGTCGCTTTTTCTTATTGTTTTATTTCAAACTCTATCAGGATTTTTACGTGTGAAATAACCGAATCGAAGTTGATTTAATGCCAAGATAGTTTAATCCCTATTCCCGACAGTACGTATTTTGTGAATTGCCGTAAATTGGGGTATTTCAAGGAACATGCAAACTGTCGTCTTGTTCCAATTTGTTGAAACAAACTCGAACAGATTTCTATGTTACAAATTAATACGCATCTGTTTAGAGAATTGTAGCAAATTTACACAACTGTTATCGAAACGTTTCAGTATTTGCCCATATTCTTAACCAATTCTCTAACTATACACCCTACTGTTATAAATTTTGAACTGCCAGAAGAGAAAAAATTGTTTAAAAATGTATTCTCATCATCCCTCCTAATAGAAATTCCAAAAAATTGACAAGATATTCAATTTTCTTTATCGTCCGATGGTGTGGTGGTATGTTTTACCCTTGAAGCAATAAACGCGAAATTTTATTACGGTGTACATACGTTTTGAGAAATGGAATTATCGGCGACGTTGAGATGAACATGAAGTAAAGGAAAAAAAAATGTGTTATGGAAGAGTTGTAGGCGGAAAATTCGGCGATAAATCTTGATTGTCAAACATAAATTGTTGTTGAATATTGGGAAAAAAAAAATTTAAGTACATATGGTTATTACATTACAATATTTTTTTGGCTTATTTTCAATTTGAATTGCATTATACTTTTTTGGTTGTATTGTAAATTCTTGTAATGTATTCGCTGAAAAGCGGCAGATCTTCCCTCTTTTCCGAATTGGTTTCCATTTTCCTGTCAATATTAGTTTTGATGGCACTACAAGCAAGCTGAGCTTTTGTATTGTGAAAACATGAGTTTGTTGTCGACAACAGCATAATAAGCAGTTTGATCAGCAGAAATTTTCAACGTTGTTACAATAGTAACAATTTAAATTGCTTGTGTTCACTAATACTGCAATATTTGATCGATATGTAATTTTAGAATCTGAATGTTTATTGTTTCAAAGTTAATAGTTTTGGATAACAGGGAAAGAATTGATAGTTTTTCGAGGATTGTTCCATTGAAAATATGCAATAATAGCCGATTTTGTACGCTTGTCAACCAAACAATATCTATTGTTTTGATGATAAATTGATAGTTGCTGAATTAACTATAAAATTGAAAACGAGAAAATTGTTAATTCAGTCTAGAATCGCTACGTTTTGTTAACTGGAATAGTTGTTACCTTTTTGTAAAACAACAAGTTTTAACAACTTAATTTACTTCGCTCTAGTTCATGAACTTAAACATGAATCGCTAATGTTGTTCTCTTAACTAAATTGTGCCCGTTTTAACGACTCTCTTTTTTGCTGCTATACTAGCAAACTATGAATTTTTCTACAATTCTAGTCTTAAAGTCGCTAAATCACTCTGCCATCATCTACATTATATAGACGACTTTAATAATCCACCGTATTGTTCATTTGAAAGAGAGCTTGTGATTCAAATTAGAATTTTGAACATTCATATTCTCTATTGTTGTGGTTTTTGTATCGTTTGCCAAGATCAATCCTTGGGGTATTCTTTATGGAAATATTACAATTCCGATTATAACGTAATGAAATTGTAATATTGTGAGTTATCTTTATTTTTATCGATTTTACACTTTATACAACATATATGGAAATGTATCCTTATGTTTATAGAGATTAGATGGAATGTTATTGCTAGAATAACAAAGTTCTGTTTCTAAATCTCAGTAGATGGAATTGTTAAATTTTGTACGTTTTCCACACGGCAAATTAGGGGAATAAATAAAGGTAGATTAATGACAAATAATTCTTCTTCGTCAGCGATAAACGTGTGTATGCCTGTGATACTTCTCAAATGTTAGTCATTGGTATTCCATGTAAGACATTATCTTAATCTCCATTCCCATTTTTTTTTGAAAGCCTCATCTTCTCTTTTCATTACTTTTTTTGTCCAGCTGTTTTGTTTTAGGCGTATATAAGTTACGATTGCGTAAAACCACGTACTTTTATTTGTTTCACATTACACGTGCACACTTCTGTCTGGTAAGCGTTAGCGTAATTAATCTGTAGTTATAGTCATATTTTCTGAATCGCAGGGAACTCTACAGATGTTGCTAAGTGGAGTCTGTGATACACCGAAGGTGAAGTTGTTAAAGTTCTGCATAACACGGTGCATTTACAGAGTTTATGCACGTTGCATTGTTAACTTGTTTTTCATTCTGTGCATACAAACGAGTTGTTTTTTTTAATAAAAGACAATTTAATTGTGAATAAGGTACAACATTTCACACCTGGAAGCATCCAGAGTTTGTTTTTAAAATGCCTTGGATGACATAATTGTTATCGAGTCCATTACTGTAACAAAGTGACCACTATCAGTCAAGCATTTGTAAAACACTCAAATACGAACTCGAGATCTGTATAAATTAAGAACGCACAGTAAAAACTAAAAAAAGCACCTTTACAGACACAGGTGCAATAGGAAAATCTATTTAAAGTAAGGAAAATATACTAATTTGAAATTTTCTAAAAATATTAGTAATTTCCCAGGAAAATTACATAATTCTTCATATAATCTCGTTCCTCTGCGTTACCTTTTTTTTTAACGACAAAAAATAGGTTATTTTAAAAATAGATGAGTTTAAGATGGGGCGCGTATTTTCTGTTAACATTTCCGTTAGAAATTTCCATCTTAATTAATGTTTCTCCTTAGTAACCCATCTTTTTTTCCAAAAAAAAAAACGCATGATCAGTTGGAAATCTTTGCTTATTTTTCTCTTCCATAATTTTTAGTTAGATTGAGAACACTGTTTTGTTTTTTTGTGTTTCATTTAAACCAAGTTTATCATTGAATTGAGGGATTTTTTTATTCTTTAATTTAATTGTTATTTCATCTCTCCTATTCTTTATAATTGAATCATTTATTCTGCATGTAGATTTTGTTCAATTTGGTTAAAGTTTCTTCGAGTTCATCTAATTAATATCTAATTGTTTTAATCCAGATTCAGAATCAAGTTATAATTGGATACTTCGAAAAAAAAGTAAATAACTTAAATGCTTTTGATTTATCAAACTGTTATTCGACGGATTTATTAAAATTTAACTAGAATTAAACCCAATTTTGTTAAAATTTCACCAATCGGAGTCAATCAGAATGTAATTTGAATCGTTTGAATTTTGTTAATTGTCAATTCATGGGTCGCAAATTGGAAATTCGGTCCATTTTTCAATCACATCAGTAAATTTTTTAAATTTTCTGTTGCCTGTCTGTTTTAAGGCAAATTTCCTAAATATTTGTTCATTAAGTAGTGAGAGAACATTCTTTGTCCTCAAAAAAAACATAATTGAGTCGATGACAAATAGTTTAGATGATTATTTGAGGAATTTTGTTAAATCAACAGGAAATCATGTTGAATTTTAAGCGTTTGAAAATTTAAGCCTCTTATAGAAGCGCATATAAACATTTTTAAAATCAATATTATCGTGAATATTTCAAACTGATTAGAGTCACGATCAGGCACGTTTTATAGATGAAAACTTTCTATTCATATGGGTTTTATCAATCGAGAAAATCTTCTATATTCTTGTGGAAATACCTCAAACTTCCTTATCCATATCTATACTAATATATAAAGCGGTAAAATAAATTCCTTGGTTGAGGGTAATCTTAAAAACTAC
>JAZBGY010000146.1:89033-104278 GCA_037414755.1 Lydus trimaculatus | reverse complement strand
CCGGGTGTTCCGATTCTTTCATCAAAGAAATCCACCATTTTCGCCTTCTACCCGATCATAATGTAAATATCTTCTAAAATAAGCTTTAAAAAGTAATAATTTGAAGTTGTTTTAGTATGAACAATATCACCGATTTGCTACAGAAGAATACGTGCTAAGATCTGGAGGCGTATTGTGTCCCCAACCGGGCTGTGGTATGGGCATTCTAGCCGATCCGGATTGTACAAAAATCACTTGTATTAATGGCTGTGGGGTAGTTTTCATCTTACTTTACTATTATTTTTCTTGAATTGAAATTGATCAAATTTTAGTACGTTTTTTGCCGATTATGCCTCCAAGGCTACCATATTGGCGATTGTGAAACAGCCAATGATAATACTCAAACCAATTCGGATTGTTCTTACAATGTCGATCCAGCTCGCGCTGCTGATGCTCGTTGGGATGAAGCATCAAAAGTTGCAATTAAAGTTCTAACGAAACCTTGCCCGAAATGTCGCACACCTACCGAACGAGACGGTAGAGCCCCTTACAAATCGTTCTTCTTTTGATTATTAATGTTTTTTATAGGTGGTTGTATGCATATGGTTTGTACACGAGGTGGTTGCAATTTCGAGTGGTGTTGGGTATGTCAGACCGCCTGGACGAGAGAATGTATGGGTAGCCATTGGTTCGGTTAATTTCAATCTAGTCTTTGGGGGGATTTAGTTTTTGTTTGTTACTATAGCATTTTTGATAATTGTCAATTGTTGTCGGTTTCTTTTTTTTTTTTGGGGTGATAATTCAGAATGAATCTTTGTATAAAAAGTGGTTAGAATCGAATGAATTAATTTGTAAAATAAAACGATTTAAAATCTATTTGTTTTTAGAATGTACGGATGAATTTAAACCAAATCCGAAAATCCCACGTCCTCTTAATGCCTTTATGTTGTACGCGAACGAGAATCGCAGGAGAATGTCACAAACGTATCCAACTGAATCGAATAAAGAGATAAGTAAGCGTTTAGGTAACGGTTGGAAGACGTTGAATGATGAAGACCGTAAAAGATTCTTTGAGAAAGCCAAAGCTATTGGTGTACAACATAAAAAAGAATATCCAGGTGTTTATTTGTTCATAATTGATTTTTTTCGGTTGTTGTTGTTGTTTAACCAGTAATGATATCAAAATACAAAATCATGAAACGTGTTATTTTGTTATACGGGGCATGTGTACGATTTACATTGCATCGATTAGTCGTCACTATCTGCTAAGCTATAAGAACGAGATAGACAGAATTATATTGTTGTCTAGCTGTAGTTAATTTGTAGACACAAAAAAAACACTGGTCTCATTAAGAATATAGAAATGAAAGCTTGCAAAATTCTAGAAAACGAACGAAAAAGGCTTCATTGATTTTCTTTTCTGGTCGTTTTTTCCTCTCTGCTCTCTTATCACTGATTTGTTCTGTATTGACGAAATCCCCACTTTGGCGTCGTATTTTAATTAAACGCTTTCTCAACACAACAACAACAACAATCAGCTACTACCACTACTATAATACCAAAATTGTTATCGTTTCAGTTAACGAGTTGAATTGTTAAATGTGTTGATTGGATTGTCATGACCTCATCTATAGCGCGTCGGCGCCACAATTTCGGTGGTCGCCTTTAAATTCGTTGTTGACTTTGTTGTTTATATACTCTTTAAAGTCTATATCTATATGTTGTATATTTGGAATGAGGTGGTGGATTCTATTTTATGTTTCATTCATAGATTTCCCGTTGCGCAGAACGTAGAGTTTAACTTGGGGGGATTTCTCTAAATTTTAACAGACGGCAACATGTTGCTCTTCTATATTGTCAGAAATTATTGTTAAGTTTAGATTTGCAAGCGGTATCGGATTATTCGATAGCGGAACGTTGTCACAGGACGACGCTAGTATGATGGAGCACGCATATAGTTTTACGAGCAGCTTTTACAGCAATAATATAGATTTACTGTTGATGTAGTTAAGCTGTAAACTATATTATAACTTAATTTAAATATTTACAGTCTGTAAAAAGCTTGTTTAGTTAATAGATCGAATTACTTTTTTATAGTTGAAAAATAATAATCGGGGAAAACGTAAAAAATGGTGGATGCGCCGGGAGAAGTCTGCATAAAAGCGGATTTTTATCTTGGCTTTCTGCTAAATTTTGTCAGATCAAAATCAAATACGTCATCGGCTTTATCGACTGAAGAACGGACTTTAAGGGTGCCTACGTTGCGTCTTTCCCTTCAACACGTCCTATCATCGTTCGACTTTTCGAGTTCTTTTCAAGCTCAGGTCATTGAAGGTGTGCCTTGAGATGATTGTAAATTATGTTGTCACTGTTGATATGTACTTGATTGAACTTCAACCTTTCAGTGAATAACGCTTCAAACCATTCTTCTCTATCATTAAATTTAAACCACAATTGAAACGAAATTATCGTTCTTTATTTTTTTGTGTCAATTGCCCTTGCGAGGAATGTATATTTATTTTGAATTTTTTCCAAAAGGGTAATGTGTTCGGGCGAATGACCCACTTGTCCAGAGTAGCGCTACTGCAGACTAAGGCGCGCCCCGTTGTTGGAGGTGAGGCGTCGTATTCACGTATTGATTGTGGTGTTTCAGTCGGCGACGGCGTCCGGCGTCGCTAACTACGCGTCTCCGCACCACTAAGCGCCGCACTCTAACTCGTGCGGTAACCCGTTGCGGATCTCTGATTCTCAGTACGTGTTGATTTTGGCGCGAAATCACTACACTACTTATTTTACTACCAAAAAATTACAACAAAATCAAAAATACGATTGAAACAAAAAATTTTCGACAATCATGTTATTTCAAAACTTCAATTGTGCCACAAATTTGATTTGATTTAAAATAAAGTAAACACGTGGAGGGACTCTTGTTATATTTAGAATTTTTATTTTGAAATTTTGATCAATTTGTGATTATTCTTATGGATTGTTGCAACTATATGCAGTATCGCCACCATCAACCCTATTACGGGTCACAATATTACGAACCATTACCTTCTTATCATGGGGATTTTTATGGTCAACAGATGTACCAAGACTATTATGGTAATACACCATATTATCCACAACAATGGCCATGTACCAACACATTTCCAGGTACTTATCACATGTTACTCTACTTTTAATCTAAACTTTCAACTGATAAAGTCAGTGGGAAGTTTGAAATTCCCAGCTGGTAACGCCCCCTCCTCACATTGTTTTCGTATTTATAATACCGAATACTTAAAGTTGAATTTAAATATTTATTTGTGTCTCTTTTTCGGGGTGGCAGGTGGGGGGAAAGTATTAATAAGAGTTAATTAGATTGTGCACCAATCAGTCAGTTGATTTTATGTTGTCGATATATCAGTGAACGCACGCGTCAAATTGCAATTGATTTGGGACACTCTCAGTTTAACACCATGCGGCCTTGCTATATTATTGATATTTAGGTAAAAGTACATGCATATTTTTGAATTTGCCATCGATTTATCCCGAATTTAATTAATTATCTTTCCATGATGATTACCATTCTCATGATAAACTATCAGTTAGCCAATTTCAATTTCCATTATTAAAATTACAACCATCTGATTGTTTGGAATTTTCGTAATTTTCAGTTTGATATTGACCGTATAGTTGCTTTACTTTTCAGATTATGTCTACAATCCTAAAGAAGCAAGAATACGGAAAGCTATGCGCGATGCAACACGGGACCGCTCGATCGGGGCTTCCCCTATGCTACCTCGTCCAAATTTTCGGCGAGCTTCCCACAACAATTGGCTACCACCACATGAAGATCTTATGATGGTAAGCTAAATAAAAAAAATAGACATTAGAGTTGGTTAATATAAGAATTCGATAATTTGCTGGTATGTTGTTGTTGTTGCAAAGGTAACAGCAAGTTGATCAATTTGGCGCGTTTTCACTCAAATAACCAACGCGCACAGGGGCGGCTCAAGGGAATCGATAATAACATAGGGCTTTTGGAAAGCGAAAGCTACTCCCTGTTCACTCGATAGATATATATATGTGTGTTATATACGAACACATGGAAAAAGCCTACCAAAATTTATTCATTGAATTATAAATGGTGTTATCCGCCCGGTTAGGCAGCCGATATTGATCGGCTCAAGATAGTGCGGTGATAAGAGCTACAGAATGATTTGATTACCCTCTTCACACATCACATATGTGCGTATCTATCTACACATACGCATTAGGAGAATCTGATGATGTATTTGATTTTTATTCCATAGATTTCCTTAAAACCAGGTTTAACAGAAACCAGATTCTATAATTTTCTAAACTTTTTAGAGTTCTACAAAGCAAACTTATTGAAAAGTTTCGTAATGTTACATCTTTTGTAAAGTTTCTTCTATCAAAAGAAACATTTTAACTGATTTGAATAAGTTTATGCGTATTTACTGTCAAGTTCAAAATTTAATGAATTTGGAATATCCGGAAGCTATTAATGAAACGTTTCCCATTTAACCTAATTTCTCATCGACACTTCGATCGCTTGTTCTATTGTTATGACTGAGAATGAAATGTCAAGTGTGCGAAAATCGGTCAAATACTTCACATTGACAATAGAAAAATCTGCAGACCTGTCATTACCTTGTAGCAAGACAAAAGATGTGAAGGATTTCAGTTCCGGTTCCTGGTATTTGTGTCTCCTTTTTCCCACAAAAGCATCTTTTTTATTTTCGAGAAACATACTTTTTTTTTTCGGTGGTGTGTATGCATAGTATGGATGTCCAACGCGTTTGCCATGACGACGGAGATTGTCGACGCCTACCGTTGCCATGCGACACATAAGAGCGTCGCGGCGCCTATTGCGTAATTCCATCGTTGTCGTCGATATAGGACGCTAGTGCCCTATTCTTGTACGATGATGAAGATCTTTGAGTACTGGAGGAAAGTCGATATTTTAGTCGCGTATTTTAAAGATTTGCTTTATATGTACGCTTATCATTGCTTTATTTTCTGGTTTCTTTCTCTAGTTTAGAGAAGATGAACCAGAGAAGAGTTCTATACAAAACGAGCATTTATGTGGGATTAAGACGCCTCCACACTTAGAATCCCGGATCGATAATTGCCTTGACACCACTACCACATGGTCGATTGCTACTGTGTTTGACACTGATCTCCTGTTGTTCAATATCGACGACTATCGGCTAGAATTTTTACGTTTAAATCAAATCAATTTTTGTTGTTGTTGTTTTAATAACTTAATTGCCTATTGTTGTTGATGTACTTGTTGCAGTCACAACTTGGGCCTCCTATATGTGGCGGTTTTCCATTACCACCAAACGGAAACAACCAATTTATATCAACGATGAATAGTGGTGGTTATACAAAATTGGAACCACCACGACTAGTAGCACCAGCAGCGATGTCATCTTCGTCCACCTCCACCTCATCTAACACTAGTCTACACACCGATTATATGCAGGTGCGACATTCTATCTATTGATCAAAATTAATTCTAAAATGACGACAAATTTTCCACATGCAAAATAATATACGAATACGAAGACAGTAATGTAGGTTGAGGTAAATAGAAAACTTGGATGGCGGTAGGGATAGCTACTTTGCAAATTAGATTACAATATCGATTTATCGATTTGGTAAAAATGGAAACATCAGTAAATACGAGTTAAACAGGGGCAAATTGAAAATTTCCTAATGATTTTAACCATTTTTATTTGTATATTTTGAAAAATTAATCATTTAGGACAATTTGTAATAATTTTAATGGAAATAATTTTATATCTATTCTTGTATATACGTGAATGGTTTTCCGGATTGGAGATTTGTATGTGTATTTGTGCACACAGCCTCCGCAACAGGTGGTTGAAATATGTTTAATTGGAAAATGTGTTGGATTTGATGACAATTTCCTTATTGGAAAATAATTCGATTTTATATTTTCTAGCCGAATCCGCTTGCCCAACTCCAACAACACACGGAAATGTGGCATGATTATCAAACAATGCGGCCGCGGTCTTCAGGTAATTCCCTAATTAACTCTAAAAAAAAACACAAAAAAAATTACAAAAAACTAATTCAAGGTAATTCGTATATGATGCCCGAATATCATTCTGACACCAATCAAATGAATCGTATGATGATTGAGAAACAATCAACAACACAACAAAATATTGAAGATGATACATCACTACAAACAACAGCATCATTGTCTAATTGTAATATGGCAGAGAAAAATCATGAAGTTGGCGATTTTGTTGATGGTAAAACTGGATTGGAGGGTACTCAGAATTCGAATAGTCAAGATCACTTTATAAGAGTTTTTGAACAAAATGCCAACGAAGTTGAAACTAGATTTGATCCGATAGATGATCACAACAATAAAGCCAAAAAGGTAATAATTAAAAAAAAAACAAAAACAATTTTCTTCTTCCATCTATAGGTTGTAAAAAAATGATTAAAATTCTATAGATACGCTCCACAACACCAAAGAAACAAACCAAACCGTTACCGGATTTCAATGAAGCCTTCGGCTCAACAGAACGGGGACGTTTTCAAAGTATCCCCGATGCACGATTAGGCCCCAATAAGGGCTATTTAGATTATTTCTTTGATAGTAGCCCAATCAAATTTGATGATTATCAAATTTAAATTTGTTTCAATTCTGGCTCAATTATTATTTCGTTTTTGGTTTTTCTTATTTTTGAAATTATTTTCCATCATTTCGAATAGCGTATCTTTGAATTGTAGTTAGATCAAAATTAATAATATAAAAATTCTATTTTAATAGTTAATAATAATAATAATAATAATAATAAATTAATATCAAAGAACGCTGTTCGTAATCTCTTATCAAATTGATATTGTGCCTTTTCGGAAAAGGACTGTTAATTTTCTAAAAAACAAAGAAAAAACAATTAAAATGTTTTCCTTCTTTTAGAATTTCTTTAGAAATATTGTTTGGGACCAAATGTATATTTTATAATTTATTTTAACAATTCTTCACTATTTAAAATCGATTAGAATTGATTATAATTGTTAATTACTAATTGTTTAATTAATTCAAATGTAAATAATTCAAAAACACTCAAAAACAAACAATTCATGTAAAGCCAAATTGTAGAATTTTAAAATCTTATCGATTTTTAACTTTGATAAGGCCACCTGAAAATTTGATTTTCATTTAGAGTACCTGAAAAAAAAATATGATTAAAAATAGATGCCCACATATCTCTAATTGGTTTTGTTTTTTTTTTTTTAGTTTTTTTATCGTAAAATAGTCCAAATTTTTCCCACCCAACAAAACTGTAAATATATAGCTGGATATAAATGTATTAATGTTATTTGAAAAACAAAGAATTAGGGGTGTACGAATACCGTTCGTGTCGAGTAAAACAACATTCGATTCGACGTTCGCTTTGAATTATTCGAACTGTTCGTATAAATTGTAAATTTATAGTAGATTTGAATAGAGCAAGAACTCCAGTTATAAACATTTTCGCTAATTTTTGGGCAAGAATTTAAGTATTCCATGCATCACGAGTTTTTGTTCAATTTCTTGACAACTTATTAATCTCTTTAAAAGTTTATCCAGTTTGAGATGTTAAAATCGTACGAGAACTTGACAAGTTGGCAATTTGAACAAGAAACACTTGACAGAGCTTAGGAATAATCGATTGAATTATCGTGTTTGAAGCAAAATTGTTTCTTATACGGCTTATAAGGTTAATAGCCGGATTGAGGATAAATTGCGCCCGGATAGAAAAGAGAGCTACAGACACCTTTGCCACACAGTCTATTGATTGGTATGAATATGATTCGGCGCCCTATTGGAAACGGCGCCGAGGCTTTCCCATCTGTATACAGCATTATTTGGGTCTGTTCGAGTAGTTCGAGTAATTCGTAACGAATTTCGGATTGACTAGCTTGTAATTTTGGAATACTTTGTACACCCCTTACAGAGAATAAAAATAAGGTTGTGCCTTAGTAGTTAATTCAATTGTTTTGTTTTTTTTTCTTGCATAAAAGAGAAGCAACTCAACCAAAACAAAACCAAAAAAAAAATTAAAGATAAACAAAGAAATAAATAATTAGAGCTTCCCGTGTAAGTAATTTGGGAATTTTTGTAAATATTAGTAAAAATTATAAATTATATATATACTTATATATATATTTAATTAAAATGGCTTCCCATGACAAAAAAAATAATTAATAAAACCGTAAAGATTTTTTGAAATATAGCGCGATATTCTAAATCTTCCGTTAGTCTTCAAATTATAACAGAAAATTAAAAAAAAAATAATAAAAAAAAGAATATAATTAAGACCAAAACATCAAACATCTGACGAATTAAATTAAATTAATTAGATTTATGAGGTCCATTATACATTATATACATAATATTATATAATGATACGTATATCTATTATTATGATTATGATTATTATTATTATTATATTTGTGATCGTCAGCTAGGTAAATAGTGATATACCTGTATATGTAGATAATATTGGATTAAAATGAACAAAACAACACCAGAATATATTGTACAAATATTAATATAAATATTAGTTAGTAATAATAAATAATAAAGAAAAATTGTTAAAAGTATCCCCAATATCGATAAGAACAAAAAAAAACTATATTCTATGTTGTAATTTAGGCTCATTTTAGTAAATATAAGGGGGGCTCCTACTTTGTTGCTGTTGAAAAATAGACAATGTTCAGGAATTTTTCGGGGAGGAACTATCAAAGTATACTTGTGAGTATATTGAACAAAAACAAAATTCTCCATATTATCTGATATTTAGAAGATTGTGGGGACCGAGTAGTCAAAGCATGGTGCCATGAGTATACGCTGGAAGCTCCAGCATCTAGAAAAATTATCCAGAACAAAAAAATCAATTAGTTTTAGGGCACGATTACAGTATCAAGTTTTGCTTGTTCAAGTTGATTGTTTACAAGTAAAACTTAAAAGTGACTTGTAACATATTGGATAACTTGTCAAGTTTTTGGACAATATTTACTTCTCAAGTTAGAGGAATTCTTGAATAACTTGTCAATGACTTGAAGAGTTACCTTGTTGTTTCCTCTAATTGTAAGTGTGGGAAGGACGGAAACTGAAAGCAATGTTTGAACCAATAACTAGTGGTACGTGTGCTACTTGTGTAATACTTGTTGAAATTCTTGACCAAAGAAACAAATTTTTCCTCAATAATTTCAAAAACTGTTCACATACACGACGAGTTCTTGTTTAATGCTTGGTTCAAGAAATTGCTTCGAGTGTCCGTCTTTCTCGCACTCGGTGAAAACAATGAAGCAAAACTTGACGAGTTATCCAATTTGTTACAAGTCGCTGGTAAATGTGTTTACCTTCATACCCCTATAATTGGTAGATGTTTATGCATAAAATAGACTAGAATCGTAAAAGATATATGAGACTTTTTTATATAAACAGAAAATTGCACTATTTTTTCTTTGAAGGACCATAACTCACTCAAAAAAGTTAATATTTTTCTTAGTTTAGTCCACTTTATGCACGAACACCTACCAGTTGTATAGTTGCCGTCAGGAAATAGTGAAATTTGACTTATAAGCCAAATTATTTTATGATAGGGATCGACAATAGAAATTGTCCACTGTAATTTTTAACAATAGCAATGGGATAATTTACAACTCTTCCTACCAGATGTAAAGAAGGGCAATTTTCCTAGATCAGGTAGTTTAATAAGAGTAAAAGGGCATCCAATTTTGTTTATTTTGTATAAACGTTCCAAATACACAAAACAAATCTAAATTCAAAAAAAGAACTGTTTATAAGTAAACGGGAACTTTCAGTTATTTAAAGTTCTGATAAACATTCATCAGTAGGTAAAAAAATTGATCATCACAATCTGATAAATAAATTCCTTATTTAATATATTTACAACAAATCGGCATCCTCATTATTTTTGCTAATCATTTTTCGTTCATTGATAAATACTTGGAAAAGCTTAACCCATTTGTTTATTAGAAATATCGTTTGATTGAGGTTTGTTTTCTGTGTTTAAAACATTTATTTTAGATATTTAACAAACATTTGACCACCGTTTGGCTCTTGTACAGCTACCTGCTCTATGAAAATGGTCTTTCTTTACATCTGGTGGTAAGAGTTGTAAATTATCCCATTGCTATTGTTAGTAATTACAGTGGACAATTTCTATTGTCGATCCCTATCATAAAATAATTTGGCTTATAAGTCAAATTTCACTATTTCCTGACGGCAACTATAAAACTAGTCGATTCTTTGTTTTGGATTATTTCGGTAGGTGTTGCAATTCCCAGGCTGCATGGTTTTGTTGCTTTTGAAGCAACAAACTTTTTCTATTTGTTTAATAGTTCGTGTCCAAAAATTTTCCTAAACTTTGTCTATTTTTCGACATCAACAAAGCAGAAATCCCCCTTAAAAGGATCAATGTAGAAATATTTATCAAGTATCAAATGTACTTTTTATCATTGTTGATAAAGATGATTTTTATTGTTTTAAAATTAAAAAAAAAATTGAAAAAAAATGTCTTTATCAACAATACTCTCTCCAACTTCCATTATTAATAATTATGATGTGTTGGTACCATATCAGAGTGATATATCGTTCAATTTCAAATCAACAAAAATTAAAAATAAAATACAAAACAAAACAAAAATAAATACATTGACTTTAGCTGAATTGAAATGATTGTTTTTCTTCATCATTATCATCTTCTTCTTTTTTATTTTTTATTAGGATGAAATTGAATCCATTTTAAATGAAGAGAAATTATTAAATGATCCGAATTATCAAAATAATTATATTTTGGAATATTTTGAAAAATTACCATCAATGTGTTTAATGAATATTACAACAACAGATGGATCTTGTTTTCCTTTTGCCAAATCCATGTCCAAGAATTCAAACGAAATTATAAAGAATGAGATGAGAGTATTTGAAAATATTGCTGAACCGAATTTTTTTTATACTGATGTTGGATGTATCCCATTTGCTTGGTTATCAATGAAATATTAATGATAATTTGGTGAAATTTAATCAATTATTCTTATCATTTTTTGTTTTAATTATTATTAAATTGATTATTAATTATTTTTTTGATTTAGTTATTGATTAATAGAAGATTTTCATTTGTTTTGTTACGTATGTTTCGTCATCTCCATTCCTTTTGTTTCGTTGCTGTTTGTCCTCTTTTTCAACACCTTTTACAAAGCAGTGTAAAGTTTGTTCGCTGTTTTCATGGATTAAGATGTTGCAGTTTCGTTAAGGTAAGTCAATACGTAAGGTAAGTATATAGACATTCACAACTTTATTTTAAGAATAATTATTATGAATCGTAATATCTTAACCATTCCCTAAGATGACCATCACCAAATAAACCAAGTTAATTGTGATTTGGTCATCTAAAAAAGGGTCTCCTATTCGGATGTTTATCATTATTGCCTTAAATAACGAAATTCACTTACATTCTAGTTTACGGATATAGGAAATGTTCCAGTGTCGAAACAAGATATTCTGCATAACAAAAATCTGTTGTTCTTTGTGCAATCATCCAAAAATTTGTTTTACTCTTATATTAAAGTTTTCGCAACCCTTGAATGATGACACCCCATCCAATCGCTGGACAGCCTCTACCTTAATTCGTCACTAAAGAGCATGACTTTCATTTGTGTGTCTAGGGTCTGAAAATTTCTAGACACGAATCTGTTTGGTTTAGGCAAAAACGTCCAGTGTGCTTTTTCTGGTGTTTCGCCCCTGTTTCTAACTGGGTCTGATTTGAAATTAGTATAATTACGATATAGTGCCCTTTTACGTATTTTTTTTTGCAATAATCACTGGATTAGATTTTAAACAAATAAGTGGTGAAATGTGTGTTATGTATCGTGTTATAAAGCAAAGGCGCGGTCGCTCCTTTTCACTGAAGGCGTTGATACTTTGACGTTTCTTTTTCAATTTGTAATACAATTATTAACAACCAAAATAAAACATTTGCAGTACCTACTCATGTTTTTTTCCTCTTTTATTTGACACTATATCTTGTTTTCTCCTGCTAACAGTTGGTTGTTAACCAGCTGGAAGTTGGAATTTGGAGCCTTTCTTTTTTTTTGGACAGAATTCGATATTTTTTTTTCTGTGTGGTGCAAAATAAATAACAAGTATGAGAATAATTTACCTTCTTTGAACATCACCGGACGCCCTTGCATATAGGTTTCAAACTAGGACGATTATATACCAAAGATTCGTTCTAATTTATGCTTACAAGCGGTGTGTCTGTCGCGAATTGAGGATTAGAGGTCGATTGAATTTCAAAGGACATGTTTTGTGTCCTCCTGAAAAATAAGGTGACTGTAAACTCAAAAAGGGAAAACAGGTTCGTTGTCACGTTCAGTTCTCTCCCTTTTTGTTCAACGATAATTAGTAGTTGGGCGAAAATTTAAAAAAAAAATGTTGTTTTTGATGAGTTTGGACAGGGTCGTCGAGAGAAATTATGTGGTCCCTGTCCCACTTAAAAAGTGCATCAACTTGGTTGCATTGTAAACACGGTTATGAGAAAGATGGGAGACTGAGGCCAGGCTTATGACAAATATTTCAAATGTCACCTCTAGGATTTGGCAAGCCTCGGTCTGTCCGGATTCGACGAGTCCGAGTCGAGTTTAGGGATTTGTCTGACAGTCTGGAGCGAAGTTTTACGCAAAAGTTGGCTGTCACAGGAAAGGTTCTTTCTGAACTTACAGGCGTTGGTTTAATTGTTAGTAATAAAATTTTTCTAACTATTCTGTTATAATCAAAATCAAAATCAAAAATAAACAATAAGTGCAGGTGTTGGTGCAGCTCTTCTGAAATGATTAGCTATCTAAAATCGGTTATGCACTAAATGACTAAAGAGTTTTTCTGATGAACCCGAAACCACAGACCCGTTGACCGGGTATCGGGTCCGAGTATTCGAAGACGGACTCGGCGGATCCGAATCCGATATATCAAAATGGAAGAATTCGGCTATGGTTTCTTTTCTCTCCTTAATACCTGTAAGGTCTCAGATCAACGTGATGATTCTGTTTTCGGTATTGTTGAAAAAATACAAATCTTTTGAAATTTTAATCGTATATTTGAAGTTTCCCTTTTCGTCCATACATACGCACATTTATGTTGATTTTACATACATACAGACATACAGGAAAGTCTTAATCTAGGAAAATTAAAAATATTTAAACAATAAACAATAACAACAAATAAATACATGACTATTACGAAATTATTCGGTAGAGTTTGTCAAAAAACCAAAAAGATAAACAAACAAACAACAACAAACAAATAACAACAATGAACGAATTTTTTTGTTCTCCTTCAAAATAATAATAAAATCGTTTCGAATACTCATTTTTTTTTTTTAATGTTTTTGTTTTGATTTTTCCTATATAACTTTTATTTATTTTTTTGGCACTTTTCTCATATTACATTCTTTCATCATTTGAATAAAATTTGACAAACTTCACCATGATTGATTAATATTTATTATTCATTGCAATATTGTACTAATTGTTACACGCAAAAATAAATAAATTAAAAAATAAATCAATGATAATATTAATTGGAAAAAACAATTGTTTTATCGACTAGATTTGAGCAACTTGGTGGTGTTGATGGTGGTGGTAACGATACCACCCATTTTTCCTAAAATTTATCACCAAGAGTCAAAATTGTTTTGCCTGTCTAAGGGGGTGTAAAAGGTAAACGGGATATTTTCTAAATAAATTGTGCGATTAAACATCGTTTTTTTTTGTTTGGTTGACAGCAGAATTTGACAAGGTGATTGGTTAATTTCTTCTGGTAAACATATCTAGGTTCTTCCTCCATCTTTTTACCATAATCGATAGATATTGTTAAGATCCCCTCAAAACACTAGGAGTGCTGAGGGAATTAACAATATCCATCGAATATCTATCGCCTATTACATAACTTCTGTTATCTTTTTCTCTCTTATTTATTATTAAATTATTAAACTAATTATGTATTCTCTTAAAAATACATCTATGCTTGTTTTTGTTAGTTTAAATTTTTCTTAATATATAATATATCTACGTACGGATCAACTATTTCTAAATTTCATATATTCAATAATAATAATAATAATAATAATAATAATAATAATGTGACAATATTCTAGTCCCTTTTTCTACTGATTTATTTTTCCACTTGATTGCATTAAATTACAAGATTTTAAAGATTTTTGGTTTTAAAAACGATATTTGAAAACAAAACATTTTCAAATATAACAAACAGGCAACTATAGGAATATGTTTGAGTGTGTTGCTTTACGCCTACAAAAAAAAATCTCTTACCATAATCGTCTAATTGTAAGGAATGATTTGATTAACGGAAACTGATTGTATGTTGTTTTTTTTTTTTGTAGGCATCCCACGTTCTGATAAATCATTCAAATTGTTAACCGAACATTAGTTTGCAATAAAAATTCTAATATAAAGGTGTATCTCTGTAAATTTTCTAAAAGTATAAGAATGTTTTTGGTGAATTCCCCTGTAATACTGAGCCATTCTTGGTACAATAATTTTACTTTAAATATAATTATATTAAATATATATGTGTAGTATATAAATATTAAAATGGTTTAAACTTATTTGAAATTTATATTAAATTTTTTTTATTTGTTAATTAAGTAATTTATCAATATTTAATTGAAAAATTATGATTAAATCGTAGGGGAGCAACTGAATTACTAAATTTAATTAATGTGACAATGCTCAGTCGATCAAGTCACAAATATTTAACAATAAAATTTTAACAATTCGATTTGTTATCCATTCAATTTTAAACTAATTTTCATCTGAAAACAGTTCCTTTATGTGTGTAGGATTTTATTTATTTAATGTAATTTAAAAAGAAAATTGATTATTTAACACAATTTCGTTAAACAACAGTCATTACAACAACTACTGCTGTCACTATTACCGCCGCCGCCGCCGTCGTCGTTATAATAATAATTGGTGGAAGTGCCATAACACCTATTCTATTGTTGACCATATGCATTATGAATTTCCAATCCGGTCTCGACTAGGGATTTACGTGATGCACTTAAATTATGATGATGATGGTGATGGTGATGATCTTGTCGCCCTTTGCGCGGGAGTGTGGTTGAGGTTGCCTCTAAACTACTGTCTCTTGGCTTCCATATGGGCGACCCTATAACACA
>JAZBGY010000146.1:0-88946 GCA_037414755.1 Lydus trimaculatus | reverse complement strand
AGAGAAATAGGGTCGCAAGGTCCAACAGACATTTCAATTAGGAATACTAACTAACTACACAAAAACTAAGCTTGGGATTTGCTAATTATAAATCAAATAAAAATTAAAATACAAAACAAAAAAATCATTTCCCATCGGATTTTCCACTCAAATAACATTCAACACATGTAGGATTTTCAATGCTTAATGATCTTGATGATGAGTTCGGTTGTTGTTTTAATGATGATTTCAATCGTTTCGGACTTGTTCGATTATTGATTTGATTTGGACTTGAATCACGCGATTTTCGTTGATTATTTCTTGAATTACGTTTTTTATTCGGACTAATTTTTGGTGATTTTGGTTTTGAATGGATTTCAACTTGTATTGTTGTTGTTGTTGTTTGTTCCTTACCTAATTCTTCAGTTTGCATTGGATGAAAATTTTCCGGAGCATGTGATGATTGTATTAAACGAGCTTGACTACCTGTACTACCAGCTGATAGAGTCGATGTAGTGCTAAAATTTGAAATTATTTCAATTTTATCATAGTTAAAACAAGATTTGATTTACCTTAATGTTAGATGATTAGGTGTACGTCCAAGGGTTGCTTTCGGTTTTATTGTACCTGACTGGGAATCTTCTTCACCTTCTGATTTAATTCCAGGATCGTTACGATCTTGTTCTGTACGTTTTGGTGGATCTAATTAAGAAAATCAGTTTCGGTTTTAATCGAAATTTTAATTTTAATTACAACTAACCTGCAGCATCGCCCACTGTTTTACTTCGTGATCGGAATGTTGTTGTTGTTGTTGTTGGTGGTTCATCAGCTTCTTGACTAACATTATCATAATCAATATTACCAGCTGAATGTCGCTGTGAATTTTTCTTCTTCGTTTTACCTAACGTATGCGAACCTTGTACTATAACAGTTTTCGTTGATGGTCTTTCTAATGTTTGACTATTCAAGTCACCCTTATGGCCTGTTACTAATAAAATTCCAGGTCCTGAACCGGGCTTCGTTGACGGTATTGACATATTTCTAACTGATTCTCTAATGATTTGTCGGATTGTTTTCAAGAATGCATTTCGAAAATCAGCCGTACTACAATTTAAACGTTTTACAAAGCAAAACAAACAAACAAAACAAATTTACCTATTTGATAAAACATAGACTTTCTCTGAACGTCTTTGTAATTGACTTCTTAAATGTATCAATTCCCATAGGAAATGAGAATCCATATCTTTAGCGGAAGAGGCGCGTACTTGAACTTCAGTTACAGGAATGAGGACTTGATATCGAATAATTTCAACTTCAGACGAGGAACCTTTACTAGACACACCCTAATAAATAAAACAACAAAAAAAAAACATATAATAACCGTTCTAAAACCACACAAAATTAAATTCTGTAAACTCACCATCAATTTCTTTTTCTGTCGTAATCGTTCTTTACATAAAAACACTACAGCAGTTTTAAATACAAAACACATAGCATGTAGTTCAAGGCCTTTTTTAATTTTACCTAAGAAATCGGATATATTCAACCATTCCACACCACCATAATATAAAAGATCACCAGGACTCAAATCAATCGACTACACACATGGGAATAGAGAGAAAAACGAAACTTGAATACAATTGACACGACTAGAACATGATACGATTTACCTGTTTACAAGATTTCTGATGTTGTCGGAACAAATGATCGAAGATTGCACCGTATTCTTCATGTATTCTTTGCATTTCGTTGATGTGTTCAGCAACCTTCTCCATACCTTTCAATGCCTCTGCAACAATTTTGTAAAGTAGAGAATTTTCAAAACTGGATTTAATTGAGAACCTACCGACTAAATGTTGATGTTCATCAGTATTCGGATCAGTTAAATTTCGTAATTGTTGTAATAATAATGGATATTTCAATATTCGCTGTATCGGTTTAATTAAATATGATTCTAGAGTTGAAGAATGTTGTTGTTTTGGATTTCTGGCAGCTAGAAATTCTTGTAGGGCTTGATTGCCTTCGTCTGGAAGATTTTCAGTTATTGTTTTTTGTTAGTCTTACCGTTCTTGTTAAATTTTGTTTTTTGTTAGATTAGAAAAGAATAATTTCAAACTTACTTGGATGTAGAACTTTTTGTGCTTTACTATGGCTAGCACAGAACGAACTGTACAATTTAAAATGATTTACATAATACAGAAAAGCACTGCCAATGGAAAATAGGACATTCTGAAACAATGAAATTAGTGAATATTAAACAAAAAAAAATGGAAGATAAAACAGGATTGTGTTATTTTAAAAATTCTCACTTTAAATTGACTGCTATATTCAAATTTATGGAAATCTGGCTCAAGATCTAGCGCCTCTTCTAAATTTTGTAAAAATTGTCGTTGAAATGCTACAATCTCCTGAATATTCCCAAACAATGCATTTATTTCAGCATTCGATAAAAATGTTTCTTTTTTCAACGGTTCCAAATAATTCTCCAATAAATTATTCAAATGCTACAATCACAATAATGAATCAAATGATTACATTAAGAATATTGTGGTGGGTTACTTTAACATATGCACGTTCTGTATCGACCAATTCCAATATGACTTTCCTTAATTTCTCTGCATCAGTTAGTTGTCTAGACGGTGTTAATAACGTTTGAGATGTGTTACTAACTAAACTACCAGTAGGACTTGATTTGCGTGTTTCAACAGGTGATCGACAAAATCCTGTTACTTGTTCAGCTGTTTTCAATAAATTTTCAATTTCAAACGAATTCGTACGAGAACTAACTTTAATTCCTGAATCATTCATTGTGGATGGTTGATTCTCGGATTCAGTTGTTGCATACCGATCCTTACCTATTTTATAAAATAAAATTCATTTTTAAATAATAAAACAACAAACGAAGAAAATAAATTTTTGAAAAGCAGCAAATTCCAAGTTATTATGAATCAAAATGGAAAGATTAGTGGATTATTTCAAAACGCAAATTTAATGTAAACTTTATACGGTCGTATTTTGATAATTTCAAAGATTTATAAAAGATAAAACTTGGCAATTTCATGGTTAAATGTAAATATTGTGCCTTGATTAAATAAAACATTATTAAAAATTGGAGCAATCGAAATGAAAATATGAATGTAGGTATAGGAAGGAAAATTGGGTAAATGTGTGTGTAATTTTGAATATTTCCAATTTCTGGAGTCAATTTTCCGGAAAAGCACTTATCCTGTTAACATAAATTGCAATTTGAAATCTTTTAAACGCATTCTACTTTTATACAATTATTACAAATATAATGTTTTCATTTTTATTAGAAAAGTTCGTCATTTTAATTCGAGAATATGCAATAATTGTGGTTTATCAAAACTTTTCTGACATGGGGGAATGTTAAGCATTTATCGCTTTGATCTCAACAAAATCTAGCCTAGAGCAAAATTAAGTGCGTGCTTCTATTAATTAAAGTTTAGTTAACGAACAACGTTTGAGTTATCTGACAGTTTTACTATCCGTTTAACTAACCACCCACTTCTCATTTATAACTCTCTCACTATTATTAGTACATCTAGTATTATTAGTGCTAATATCATATTACTCACTCCAACCTGGTGCTGGTACGATGAGACCAGATATCATCTCCTCACTAATAACCGGTGGTTCAGATGGAGGTGGTGGACAAACCAAACTTTCAATAATATCATCAGTAGCTCGTAGAATTCCAGCTAAATCTGGTGGTTCAGTACGTGATGAACGCATCATCATACATAAAGCTAGTTCCTCTTGTAATACGCTTTCTAAATACATCATATCTAGATCGGAGACTATAGCACCATTGATTACCATAATTTCATCACCCTTTATAATTCCTGTAACATTAAATCATAAGGAAATTCGAGAAAAACGGTCGTTTTTTTTCCGGTTTTATAAAACGATGATAAATTACCATTTTGCATTGCAACACTTTTATCTTCAACACGACTAACATAACAACAAAGTTCATCTTGTCGGTCGGCATTTTCCACTAATTCAGCTTCAACACTGAAGCCCCACATCTGTTCTAACGTACTACGAGACAATTCGACTTGATATAAAATCTTAGCGCAAACTTCTACTACTTCATGAGTGTGAAGCTGGAAAATTACATTTTTTTTTTGATATTTGAAATACTAGAAATTTAATGAACAATTAAAAGTTTAACATCGGGAAGATTCATCAATCGTGTTTTTTTTTTCGTCTACTTTTCCAGGAGTGGTAAGTTACAAAATTTTTGTAGTGCCCAGCCTTTTACATTTTTAAACAGCAATAACTTACATTGAGAATTATAGCGGTTTGTGTGGCGTTTATTGATCCGACCTCTCATCAAAAATAAAAGAAAATACCATCACCCACCACCAGGTTAATTACATTGTTGTGAAACGTAAACTTATAGGTTTACGTTACAATCAGGGTAAAATAAATATTTACAGTGTAACTATTTTTATTGTAATTGCATCATTTTCTGATTGAAACTTGATCGGTTTTGCTATAAATAACTTCTTAATAGAAAACAATTAAGTAAATGTAAAATTTAGTTCCGGACAAATTCCGGAAATTTATTCAATTATCTAACAGTCAACAATGTAATTTTATCGCAATTGTATGCACAATATTATTATCAAAAATAAAACAAAAATGTATAATTATTTGATAATTATTTCCTTATAAAATTTCACTAATTACTGATAGAATTTACAATAAATTCCATTTTAAATTATGCTACGGAATAATAATTTCCAATGCGATGCATTCAATTGGCTTCAGGATAATTTGGGTCTAGGAATCGATCAATACTGCAATTACGTACAAATTGCAAACTTATTATCAATGCAATTTACAATTCAGTTGATACCAAGCTTCGACTATTAGTTGGAATTTTTGTCATATTTATAAACTTTTCGCACTGTACAAAGGGAATAACTGACATGAAACTAGGCGTTTAGTTACATGTCTCTATAGTGCCTACCATAGTGTAGCTGAAAGTGAAGTTACTTCGTGTTTTATGTAGTTATACGTAGAAAACTAGTTCATCTCCCACTATAAGGGTGACTTTGTACAATATTGTTTATACACACATACGGTTGTTTAATTTTAACGTACAATACTTGCCAATCGTGACTTATCTCGCATCGTCCCATGGGCATGGGATGCGGTAAATGTCTGATCAGCATCGCCAGACACAACTGAAGTCCCTTCAGGACTGCAAATCCATCGCACCTTTTGAGTGTGGGGGAGACCTACCTAAACCTCTACTGACTATGCAGGCCAAAACCTAGATCTAGACTTACACCCTCTCTATTCCGCATCAACCACTACCATCACGAATCCAAACCAAAGATCTGTCTGATGGTTCCCGTGGTACCAGCCTTCATAAGTTATGAGATATACGAGAACAGAGTGTCATACAGCACATTGTGTTCTGTCTAGATAAACATGTACAACCAGGGTAGAGTTGTGCTTCCACTAGTACGGTAAGAAGCAGTAATTCGATTCTTTCCGATAAATATTGAAGACAGATATCATCGAAAGATGATATTTCGGGTTAAATCTTGTACATACAAGAAAAGTTACAGATTTTACTCATTTTTTATCTCTTATCATACGCGAATATCCAGAGAGAGAAAAAAAAAGAAAACTCTAGTTACATAAATTCTAAAACAATCAAGCGCACGATACATATTTTATGTTGGATGTGTATGTGTGTGTGTGTGTGTGTGTATGTTATTTTGTGACAGCTCCCCGTTATCGACATCCATACATACATTTTTCTTTCTACCTCAAAACAGAAATCTCTCATATAAAAATTTCCATTCCCTTGATACAATATATTCGTAAGAAGAGGGAGCGTTTTATTCTGTACCTGCTTAGATTAAAATGGACTTTCTTTGGTGATGTTGGAGAATTTAAATCTTAAAAAAATCATTGTGGTGGAATTCGTATAGCTAAAATCAATCGGGTAAATATCCCCCTTTTCTTAATGGTTAATTTAGTAGAAAGAATAATTATCGTAATGGAATTCTAAATGATTGCTGCGACTATAAAATAGCATCTTCTCTTATTAATATAGAATTACGAAATCGCTAATTAAAATCATTTTAATTATTATCTAGATGCAAATTTGATCCTGGATTTATTGTGTTTTTCAAACAGTTCTGGGATTAATTAAATTACTACCCTCTGGTGGTCCAATTTATGTTCACACACACAATTGTAACCAAACTAATTGTTGATTAGTGTTTAAAACTTTCCATATTATACACAAATTCAATAACGATGAAAATATCAATAAAAGCTACTTACATAAGTTTCGATTAAATCACTACGATGTGGTACGAAATAGTTATGGTCTTCCATTTCTCTACGTTTCTTGACACGTACAAAATGTTCGGTACAGTTGAGATTTTTCCTAGCACAAGCACTAGCTAAAAATTCTTCAACTGACATTGAATCTCTTACATAAACAGTGGCTGTTGAAGAATCTGGCAATGACACTTTAACGGTCTTTTCCGTTTCTTCACGTGAATTTATCTGTGAACACAAATTTATATTTTAAACCACAGCCTGAACGAATTACTCCATCAGTCGTTTCAGTAAGCAATTCGAATTTGTTAGTTGTGAATTGTGTGGAAAGCCTTAAGTGAAGGTTACGGATATCAAATCGTAAGAAAAAAAGGAAAATCGTAGTAGTTTAATTAACGTGATTGGTAGGGTATAGACGATTTGCCCTATATAATTATCAAATAAATTTCTAATCCTCTTAAATAGTAATTTATTAATGGAGCCCCACATAAAATCTCTATAAATGTCGATTTTCTTGTACACAAAAACGATTTTTAATGCAAAAAGTAAAATGTGATTGAATACGATTTACCTGCAACGATCGCCGACTAGAGCCACTATTCGATCTGGATAATAATGGTGGGCGTCTTTTTGTTGCCCCACGACCAGCCAATAAATTATTTAATAGTGATGGACTTCGGGCACAGATGAATGCATGGAATGATGAAACGGTGAAAACGCCCAATTTATTTAAAGTGTTCTTAGTAGCTCTTGAGACGTGCGTTAACAATGACTGTAAAATAAATAAAATTTGTATTTTTGATAAAATAGAAAATTGTGAAAATGATTTGATTATAGTTAAGTGGTAATACAAACACTTTTTCAAACAAGTTTGTTTAGGTTCAAGTACTAACCTTAGGATTTGGTAATTCACCATTTTGTAAACTTGCCATATAACATCTTAATCTGAATTGTTCGCAATGCAAACGTTCTAAATTCTCCTCCCATTGTATGACTTGATTGGCGATTTGTTGTCGGGCATCTGAATCACCTACCACCGATTGTTGCATTTCAGCCATATGTTTCAGCTTATAATCCTGAAAAATTCAACACAATTTCGAATCTATCGAAAAATATATAAAACAATTTGTAATCCGTTAGTTTTTATCTTTCCATTTTTGAATATGTGGTGCAATAATAAAACATTTACAAAAAGGATAACAAAATGAATTTTCCAACATTATACGTACTATGCTCCATTTCACGTTGAATCGTAAATTTTAACCTCTTCCTCTCCCCTTGTGTGTGTTTTTTTTTTGTATAATACTTTTTCACATCCACACGAATCTCTATCTTTGTTCTGTCTGTCTACATCTATTTGTCTTTTCTGTATTCTCTAGCATTTGGTTGTTTTGTGGTCTTGGAAAATGGCCAAATATCGAGAGAAAGCTAACCACCCAACTATATTCACTGTTTTATACAAATTCTCTATTTTGCACACAAAACTCACAGATTATATTCCTAATGTTGTCGCAACCGGATGAAATTATCGAAATCTAATCCTTTAAAAACGGATATTGTCGTAAGTTTAAAAAAAAATCTTAAATTGTTGCTTTGAGGCAAACCACACCTAATAAATTTAGCAAATCAAATTTCTACCTGTCGTGTATTTTATTAGTTTGATGGTATAGTCGGAGGCGGCTGCCTAATCCTTTGTGAAAATCCTCTACTATCACTATCAAATTAAATTTTAATTATTTTGTTGTTGTTAATCGTATTTTTAAATGTTCACGACAAAGCGGTTTTAACAATCTTATCGTTAGCTTTATAAAGACAACTGAACTTTACGTAGAAACTTATAATTAAATAGAAAAAATATTGGACGTGATACAAAAGTTAATACAACAACGAAGCCATAACAGTGCAAAGTTACTAGCTGAATAACAATGGAAAAGTCACTATATGTACATAAATAAAATCAATGATTCGTACATGAGTACAATCAAGGGAGATATATTCAGTGCCATTTTTATACAAAAAAAAAAAAACGAAGTTGTTGATTTTCCATGAGAATTACCCGTAAACCTATCTTCATTATTATAAATATTTGATTTTAGCCCCCCCGTTCTTTTATATGTTAATTTTTTTGACAACCTTTTGAAATTCTACACGAAACGATACATAAAAGATTAATGTCAATCATAATTCAGTTATGCTTGAATGTTATAAAAATATCGTCGAATGTGACCTAAATTGAATATTTTCGCATGCTTCCCCATTCTGATACAAATATTTAACCAATCTAATTTCAACGAAATATCGCCGAAATATAAACTAATTCAGCTGTCTCTAACACATCAACAGAAAAGATGAGATTGTTTTGCTCCTGCTCCATCATTTCCATTACAACAAAATATGCCATCATATTCCCTCGAATTTCATTCAAATCTTAATAGCGCTTTCTAGATTACTGCCTTTGATGGTATAGATTGGGTATGGTCTGTTGTCTACTTACCGTTTCTATAGCTTTTTCCAAACGGAAGATTTCTTCTTGTAGTAGATGGAGTGTTCCAGTTTTGCCACGATGACGGGCAAAAGCTGCTGCACAAGCACTATGTATACTATTTACCCAATTCTCTAATTCCACCTATAAGTCAAGTAAACACAAATAAAACAATAGCAGAGAAGTAGAAAGAATTAAAAAAAAAAATTAAAGACAACCCGTAACAGTCTAAAGATTGATTGATATCCTAGTCGATTTTAATTGATGGTTCCAAAGGAAATTGGATCTGTGTGTTGTAGAATGGTTTTAAGGCGGAATTAGTAGGATGAGGGTATAGAAGAGAAATTAGCTAGAAATGTCTGTTTCTTTCGGGGCGACAAATCAGGTCGATATTTAAAATATAGGAAATACATTTAATTATTTGATTCACATTCCTAAACTTGATGAATAATGATGAATCATCGAACATGTATAGATGTGGAAAGGATTCCAATAGGTTCGCTCTTTTTTGTTTCCTTTAATCAAATTAAAATGACAGTTTCGATGTGTTTTATTGAACCTAGTTAGTTTGATCAAAGCTTCAATCTGTATACGGTAATTGAAGTACGAACGTGCACAGTATTAATGCAAACTACATATTTCTATAACATGTCGTTTCGTAAAAGCGTAAAGTTTAAATTTTAAAGTTGTCAAAACGACTACATCTCTAAATTTGAAAATTAGATTTTTATTACTTTGAAAAACTTTCATTTTAACCTTACGTAGGTAATAGCAATTTTTTTCTTGTAAAGTTTCTCATCTATTAGGATCTTGAAGCAGTATTTCTACATTACTTTTATAATAACAGCAACAAAAAAAATAAAATAGAACTCGAGCTATTTACCTGACAGGGTGCTTGAAATAGATAAGCATCACCGAAAGCTGTACTCAGACAAAATATGTAATCTCTTTTTGGATGTTCGGGTATTGGTTGCATGATAGCACCATCGACAATAATCAAATGTTTCGGAGCAGCTTCTACTGAACGTCCTTCTCTTGAATCGCACGGATAAAATAATAATGTTGTACCTTTCAAACAGACCCAATAGCCCTTCCAGCCACGTTTTCTTGCCAATTCGATTTGATGCTTTTTCCGTAGTAGCCATTTTTTGACGCTTAGGAACCTGGAAGAGGAAATCGAAAAAACAAACAATAACAATGAAAACTTAAATTGGGGAAAACTGAAAAACAATAATAGGGATTGAATCGATTTTTGATAATTTCTGGTAGTGGTTTAAACAAGATTCTATTCATCATTAATTTATTTGGAAAAGTTTTACGGATGTCGAACATAGAGAGTTACAAGTTTGTAAAGTTGAAGTTAAATTTTAAAGTTACATCGAACACATACATTTACGATTCAATCTTCGAACTTGTTAAACAGCAGATTCGATTTGTAATAAAAATGATCGTTAAAATGTTATCTATTTGGATCTTTGGGTAAACGCTAAAATTTACACGGTTATCTTATGCATTTGCCGATATTGATGGAAACAATGTTGATTGATATCTCAAGTATCAAGTCGATATGAATTTAAGACGATTTTCCTAAGTGCTAGTATATTAAAAGCGACTGAATTGTTACTATCTCCAACAACAACAACAACAACTACTACAATATTAATGTATTTTCAAGTATATTGTTACTTCGTCCGTTAAATGCAAAAGCTCTTCACGGAGGAACATTTCCTATCATTCTATTTTCTTTTGTCTATATGCTCAGATAGTAATATAGAAATATATATGTATGTATGGAAACAACTCCATCTATTTCCTCACACTCATACAACATCTCACTAGACAATCAAATTTATATAAAATGATTAATGATAGAAAATTGCTATCGAGTAAAACTTGTTATAAAACAGAGAATTAATAACAACTTAACAGTACAAATTGTTGGGAATTGTGTGAAAGAAAACTTCCAACTATAGTTTGAAATATGAACAAAAGCAGTAAATATAATATATATGTATGAAAATTTATCATTATGGTGGCGATCGTTAATAATAAAACCAACAAAGCGATTAAAAAACAAAAACGAATTTTATACGAAGACATATGTTCCAACATACAGACTGTTCCATCTAAGGCTGCAATTCGGTTATTTAGTGAATGAGAATGGCTTAACAAAAATAGTAGCCTTTGGGAAATCGGGGGGAAAATCGGAAAAGATGAAAAATTGCCATAGTAAATATAGCCGAAGGAGTGTATCTACTAGAAAACAATTGACATGATGCTGACGTTGCGGATCTGTTCATCGTTATTTTTATCAATAGGAGTGCTATTTTTTTCTATATCCCGAAGGCCTTTTACTATATCAGCAAATTTTTACACATTGTACTCTCAATTCTTTTCTTTTTCCCATTTACAAGTATTGCAGAGTTAGATGAATTAGCGACTATTTAGTAGATTTTAGATATTAGAGGGAGATTTAAGAACAACTGATGAAAGTCGCATTGTCGAGTTGCGCCAACAGGGAGATATTCTATAATTGTTGGCGACATATTATTTTTGTTCTTACATTTGTCGGTTATCTAATTCTCAAGAGTTAACGTCCTCTTTCCAAATTATCTCAAAGCGATCAACCACCGTAAAGAAATACTTGTCCTTTAATACCTTAATCCTTATCGGCCCTTCCTAAATTTTGGCTTAAATCGATCTTGTTTAAATCAACCATGTTCCTTGAATAGAAGACTAATTTTCAAGGCCTACTTCAAACAAGGTTGACTTGAAGATATTTCTACTGTTTCATCCGAAAATTACGTGAAACAAGCTGTATATTTGTAGTTAAAAAAAAAAATACGTCACATTATGTAATATATAGATAATTTTATGTAAATGAAGCCCCAAAACTTTGTAACCTTTCAGATTCTATAAACGTTAAATCCCCAACTGATAGACATGCAAACAGTTTAACCCAACAATATTCAATATTTTCATTTTTTATAAAATAAAACCACACAGTTGGTGTGTATTCGTGTATTAACGATGTTGTAAGCTTTAAAAATAAAGATTGTCTCTTTGTTGGTTAATATTCATAAATTTAAATGAAAACGACCTTAAATCAACTACAATATTGCAATTATGTATTTCTTAACACATCTGTGTCCATTTCGTTATCCTTCCTGTTTCTATAGTTTTGCACATTGATAATGATTGTCGTGTTTCCACCTTTACGCCCCTATCAAAACTATCAACCAACATCATGATTTCTGTCATTTGTTCATTACTCGTTCTCTATATTTCCAACCCCTTTTCTCTATATATACGAAGTCATCATCAGGTAATTTATCTTGACAAGGATGCAACAGTATGTTGATTATGTTATAATATTTAAATAGAAGTTATTATACCATCCCTATACATTCATTTACCTATCTATCTGTCTTTCTTTATATGACACAAATCTCTTGATAATGTTCTCTCATCAACCCTCATTCAGTTAACTTTATTGGGTTTCGGCTACTGATTAAGCTTTAAACCGATCCTAGATATATTCCGCACGAAAACCACTTGGAAATGTCACGTTCCAAACATAAATTTTCAAATATAAAATATGATTTTTATGGTAAATCCAACAAATTTTGCACATACAGCAATTATTGTTGACATGTTTAATTAAAATCTGTTGTTTATCTATTCAATTTAAAGCGCCAGACAGATTTTGTTGTTTATCAAAGTAGTATTCTATTATTTATTAATTTATTTTTAGAAAACTGTAAAATTGTAGATTTACGAAATTATGGAGTAATTACGTTGTAACTTTGATGTAAATGTTGATTGTATGTAGGTATTACCTGGGAGCCATGCCTTTTGACACTAGCTGTAATACGATAGTTCTTCCGGCTAAGCCAGAGGTGCACCTAAATTTTATTGGCAAATATAGCATTCCACGTACATATTTTGACACCTGATAATCGATATTTTAATATTGATTTCTGGATTTCTAGCTGTTTCTTCAAACTTGTGGTAGACGACGTTGACATACTTCGTTTTCGATCTTTTACAGATTTACCGAATCATCAAACATTAACCCTAAGCTATGGCAATTTAGATTGGGAGAAGAATTTTCGAATAAAAACCCACAATTTCGTTGACATTATTTATTGATTGATAACAATAAAAATAACAATTCAATACAGCCCTTATATTGTTCAACAATTCGTTTCGTTGGCTATTAAAATTTCAATTATGTTGTCTTTATTTTCATTTTGTAATTCTTTACGACACTCACAACTGATCGGATTATCTTCTAAATTTAAGATTTCAGTACGATTTTCAATAATAATTTGATTCGGTACACATACAATAGAATTACCTTTTAAATTCAAATATTTTATAAAACAATCCATTTCGGTAAATATAGCACTTTCTAATTCAGTTAAATCATTCCAATCTAGAAATAGATGATTGAAACAACAATCAATCAATCCATGTTTTTGTATTGTTTTTATTTTATTATAACTGAAATATAAATTTAATAGATTGTTGTTGTTTTGATGATGATTTTTGAATTGTTGAAAAGCTTCATCTGGTATTTCCAATAAAAAGTTATGTGTAATTGAAATTGTTTTAATATTTGTTGAGTTTTTGAACCAATTATTATTCCAAAATCTTAATTCATTAAAATCGAGTATTATCATTTCTAAATTTGGCATATTATTGAATGCATCCGAATGTATCAAACCAATTTTATTATGGGATAAATTTAAATTTTTTATATCAATAAAATTGAATACATTCACTTTAATTTCATGTAAATTATTATAAGATAAACTTAAATTTGTTAATGGTTTTAAATCTTTAAAACTATTCGGACGTATCTCATTAACACCACAATGATCAATGATTAAACTTTCTAAATTATCAAAAAATGCAAATTTCACCTCCCATAATAACGGTAATTTTTGATTAACAACAATACGTTGTGCTTTAATCAAACCATCAGTTATTGGTTGACGTGCAGTAAAATAATGTGGTTCATCACTGTCTTTTTCGTACCAAATTAAATTTGCATTATTTGTTATTGTTAAAACTATCGAAAATAATTGCCAAAATAACAATAAAATGTAACAGAAACGAATAAACATTGTTGAAACTCTACTGGTTATTGTTAGAGGCACACAAGTATATAAAACAAATATTAATAATAAACAAACAAACAAACAAACAAACAAGACAGAAATGAGGAAAATTAGAACAACAGATACATGACTGAATTAGATAAATACGATGAAATTGTCGGTATTTCCGGAATTATTCAATTTAGTCGTTGACATTACGATTCCCAACTATGATACACTAAACTAATTGACCTTTTAGGCCTTCTCTTATCTTATCAATATACTTGGTTTTAAAACAGAACTTTTTATTATAAATTTTTGGAAATATCTATGTTCAACTAATTCCCCAGTAATTCGATCATTAACGTTTGAACTAATTTGTTGATTAACGAAAGAGATGCATTTATGTGTGAAATAAACTTACCACAAACTTCAACTATTTAGCATAGTATTTAGTGGGACCTTTCAACAAACTATGTCGAGAATTCCGTCTATAGGGACACCAGAAATTTTCAAACAATAACCGTAGAATAAATCGTCTGAAGTTTTATGTTATCATGAAGCTGTGTATATGATGGAATAAATGTGCAATAAGGCAATATTGCTAGAGGCGACTATTTATATTGTACTTACTCTAACGATGATCATCAAAGAAAAAAATATATTGTTTTTGGATGAAATAGGGAGAAAAAACATTGGAAAATCTGATCTTTAAAACTGTTTCTCTGTTTTTAACCGATCGTGTTTGGCCTAATTTCTATTTTATTACAACATAAAGTTAACAAAATACTGTTGTTTTTATGTCACTAGAAATTGCAAATTTGTTTCTATACTTAATTGTTGTTGTGGAACGCAATTATTATTAAATTTTAATGATCACACTATACTAGATTGTAATTAAATGGAATATTTATTGCAAATTGAAAAATATTTGAGTTGGAACGTAATATCAAATATTTTCCACATTCACATATCTTTTATCTTCTTTTCATATTGTCTTTCATATTTCACAACAATATTCCAAACATCAAGATATACCATTAAAATCTCATTTCTGATCCTCAAGCTATAACTTTCCAGATCACGTGATAGCCTTTACTATGAACGTGTTGTTTTTATTTTCCATTTCTAGAAAATTACTCGCATTTTCACCGCCATATCCATCAGACTAGGTTTTGTGGTTGTTGTTGTTGTTGTTGTGTGCTTTTTTGCATTTGATTCCTCCATTTTATGTATTTTGACTTTTTACTAGTTTGACTAATGGTAAATATTTATTATGCGGTTATTGTTGAAAAGTTACGCTTTCTATTTTAGAATCAACAAAGGACCAGAAGAAGGAGAAGAACAACAACACATTAACAAAGACAGATCAATTTTCAGTTAGTTGTAGATGTTTCTGTTGCAATATTACGATGATGATAATAAAGAACTGTTGTTGGGAATATAAAATCGACAAATAGAAATATTCAGGTCGACTACTATCTAACACCTAAGCTTGACGGTCCTGTTTGTATTGTTGTTTATTCATATATCCTGTCATACTATTGTCTGTTATATATTTATAAGGTAGTCGAATAATAAAAATTCACCTACATTCTGTGATGGAAATAAACCCGGCGCCTCCACCAAAATTAAACGTTTTTCTTCTAAATATAAATTTCAATTAAATTTGTTCTTGTCCACCTTCAGCATTACTTACAATCCAAATTAATCCCAATTTAATATCAAAACCCTTCTCTTAAACGTAAATACGTTTTGTATAAGGGATTGACGAAATAGTCCATCATCTCAACTTCAACAACAAAACGAAACAAAGACTCCTCGGATTTTCTGATAAAACACTCAACAGGAAACTATCAAGATTTTGTATGAGGCTTTAAAAGAATTATTTTTCACACTATTTTCCAAGTGGTTTTTGTGTTACATTATATAAAGTCATTTATTATCAAGTCACAACACACCGTATTTCCAGTATATATATATACAAAACGTGAGATAAAATAAATTTAAAGAACGCACATGTTGCATTAAATTACTACACAACAGTATAGTAGTCGTATTTTAATTTAAATTACCATATTGTTACGTTCGTAATTCTAGAATGACTTGAAATAATTTAATTAGAAACGTTACAGTAACTGTAGAACATTGATCTTCAAACTGTGTTCGGTGGAATCCTGGGGTTCCATGCAATCCAACCGAAATACAAAGAATCTGATTCTCTTCTCACTGTTCTCATTAAACTGATAGTCTTTCAATGATTTTCTTATGGGTTCCCTGGCTCGATAAAGTTTAAAGACTACTGTAGAAACAACCATGTTTAGGTATTTATACGTGGATATATTGTGATTTATCGAAGTGTTTGTTTTGGTTTTTGATCAGAAAAATCTCTATTTTTAGAACTTACAGCTTCTCAAGGTGATATCGATGGGATAAGGTGAACAACAGGATAAATACCTTACCTAAATGTTTATTTTCAGTTCGATAATTTCTAAACTACTTTTGGAAATAGATGAGTCTGGACGAATACAAATAAGAATAATGTTTCTAATGTTTGTAGTTAATCGACAATTTCCGATCTCTAATCCTTATCAACGAAATCTTTCTTGTAGCTGGCATTGAAGTTTGTCTTGTTGTTGGAACATATGTTATTGTAACGCGTCATTTTTGCCGTTGTCATCGCTTTCCTTCCTTCCATACTTATTAGAGTTAAATAGAGCGCGAAATAAATGTGTTGTACGAAGAAAATTGATTACAAAAATAAGAGAATGAAAAATCATCATCATCGAGTTTCATTAACAGAAGTTGCATACAGCACTCTATCAAATCATCAAAAGATGTAATCAATTCGACAATCTCTCTATTGAAAGTTTCATAAATTATAAATACGTGATGTTTAATCAATTTTAAGCCAACAATAATGCGAATTCTTCCAAAAAACTTCTATAATATTTCATTTTTAATATTTGTTTGCCATGAAAACGGAAAGAAATCTGCTGACTGGTCAACATAAAACAGTTAATTTCGTCGTATAGATGTGAAAGAGATGAGAATTTATAGTTGTGGTAGCTAAATTACTTAATTAATTCATATCTGGGATAGAAATGAATGTGTTGAATTTTAATAGTTTTATATTTACATAAACATTTCTACTTCATTAGTATTGTGAATTGTCCTAAAAATACTAGCTTGATGATGGTGTTATTTTGTGAAAACCTTCCAATTAGTAAAGTATTAAGTTTGATTAAATATAAATTCAAGTTGGTGCAGTTAACTCAATTAAAATTGCGAAATTTAATCCGTTTACTGATTTACAAAGAATTTCACTAATTTATTTATAATAAAGGAGGTCTGGCATTAATTTATTATATATTGTGTGGATTTTACAAAAAATTCTACTTGATAACAGATCATTTCACACAATGTTTTTTTGTTTTTCAAATTATCCATCCGACACATTGTGAATTATTTGACCACAGTTGTTGAATTATTGCACGAGTTTCAAAACTTGGCTAGCAAGTATTACAATAAAGCTTTGTTTTTTTTTCTGGATAGATTCGTGAATAAGTCAGCTAAATTCCGGTATTTTAAGGTATAAATCTCTGTTGTTATACGAGAAAAAAGAGTAGAAATAAACGATGTCGCAATATTCGCCAAGTTTTTCTATACAGTAATAATAATAATAATAATCGTCGTCGTTTATAGCGCCAGTTTTATTCGATAATAAAACCATATATGTATTTATATGTTAGAGAATATCATCAAGAAAAAATCGTGTTCGTTTTTGTTGTCTTGTTAACGTACAATATTGCTGGCAATATTGTTAAAATTCAACAACGTGACTGCAAGTAGTGATAAAGGTGCGCCCTCGTAAATGGAAAACGATTTTTTTTTTAGTTTTTTCTTTTTTAGATCAAACAATGTAATAGCTTGAAAAGATGAAGGCTATTTTTTAACACAAACAAACAATAGCTATTGTTTCTGGATAAAATTAATACAAAATATAAAAAAAAAAATTTAATCAAGCTTCTGCTTAAATTTAAATCAAAAATTTGCATTGAATCTAGAAATGTCTTCATTAGTACAATTGATACGAACTAACTGAGAATTTAATCCTTCGTTTTTTTATGCCTCAAACTTGATAAAGTTATAATTAATCTTTGGATAATATTAACTAAGAACTTGTGACACAGTGAACTTACCCAGCTTTTCGTACAGCTCCTGTACAGTTGAACGATGCAGCTGCTGTTCCAGTTTGTTTGGCTTTATAAGGTGAATTCATAACGCTTTCACCATCATCCTCATCGGATACCGCTGTCGTCAATGACATACGGTCATCGTCAGATATCTGTAATCAAAAACCAAAAAAAAATCAACAAGACTTGTATTTCGTTGCCATCTTGATAAACATGTGTGTTGTTGTTCAAACTTTATACGACATGAACTGTCAATCAACTGTAATCGATAGGAAATTGAAGAGAGATGATTATAGTTGACCCAAATTTTCTGATAAAGTTGTGATAAAACAAAAACGAATCACTCTATCTTATAGTTTGTTTCCAAACAGATTATCAAAAGTATATAAATATTTTCTCAGGTTTCAAGTAGAAGATGATGAATTTTTCATGATGTATTTACAAAAGTCAGATTTGCTGACGGAAAATTATGCCGCATAAAAGTATTATCAGAACAGTTAAAGGTGCAAATCCTCCAGACACTGATAACTTTCACCCTCTCTCTATATATATTTTTTTTTTGTATTCATTAGACATCAATTAGCAGTTGCTGTTAATCAAACATGATGATGGCTATACGTCAAATGATGCCTCTATTGAATTACCATCAATCATTTTCTGGTCAAGCATTCATTTGCATATGAAAACACAAATTATATCAACACATTACATAATTTAACGTATATCTACGATTTGCTAGTAATAAAAGCATATTTTAAATAACTATACACAATGAACATCAGCATCAATCTGTTGTTTTATAGGGGACAACAACTATATAGTTGGTTAAAGCAGTAGACCGTATAGTTTGTTTTGTAACTAGAACAATGGAAAATAAACTGAATGTGAGAAAGGGGTTGTTGTTAGTAGTACAACAACAAAAAAAAAGAACATCACATCCCAATTAGTTTTTTGTAGAAAAATATTTTTTCCACATCCACAACTATAACGACAAGGCAAAACACTTTGTGAAATACATTACGGAATTATTCGTTTAAAATTACCACTATTTTGTGTAAATATTATTTTATAATCATGTTTTTTCCGGATAGATTAATCCATATTTTGCGTGGTGATGTTGATGGATTATTATTTTATATATAATTATGTTAAAAATCAATATAGATTTTGAGGTCAGATTTCTGTTCTACAAATTGTGACATTTACAATCCACATAGAAACGAGAATGTGTCGTAATCACTGCATATTATTAAATTTGTAAACTACCCAAGTGAATTCCATCCAGGGATTACAATTGGAGAGATAGCAAGTATTTCTATATATATGAAATGGATTTCATATTTGACCTCCTAATTGTCGTTTACTGCAAAACTCTATCTGAAATGCATTTTTTTTATTTTTTCATCCGATTGACACAGTACGGCGTATCGTTACAATTTCGAATTTTATTCTGCAAAGCGGCATATTTTAAAATATGCAGTATACAGTGAATACCCATTGTCAACATGTAGACAGAGATAGATACAGAGGAACTGTGACTATAAATTTGTTCTATTGTATTCTCTGGTGCCCTTTTTCCTCTCTCTCTCTCTACATACATATATATATATTGTGCAAATCTCGAAAAACTCAGGTCAATATTTTTGTATTGTTCACCAAAATAGCTGGTGATATTTTCTAGTCTCTACCTACTCATATGTTAGACGGCATTGTTGTTCCTTAGTAGCAATAGAAAAATGTACAAGGAATGTACAACCACTTGCTCAAAGAGGTTGGGCTCTTGTCGACTATAAAACACACCAAAAGTAAGAGCACTTCAATTTGAAATTTTAATCCCACCAAGTTGCTGCTGTTAGAAATCTACCATCACCCCTATATGCTTATAACAAATCTTGACAACCCTAGTTTAAAATGTGAACAAGACAACCAAACATCAACAGTTTAGTTACTACAGTTAGGTAATCAGATGGATCGATCTAAAGGTAGTTTCGTTTAGGCGCTTTCATTTTATTCATTATTATTATTATTATTATTATTATAAAATGAATTCTAAGCAAGATTGCTATATAAAATATATTAAATAGTCCCCCAACTAGATGATCGTCAAAAACAGTTGACGGTAAATGGGAAAAATTCAACATCTAAAAGTACGAACTCGTTATTAAGCTTTTGTTGTGCGCTGTGTTCAAGTAATTAAATTCGATGGTAAAGCCTCATTAACGCAGACCAATTTGAATAGAATACGTCATAAAGATGTTGAAATAACCTTCTTCATTTTATTATTACGGCCCTATTGTAACTAATTTTAGCCTTCCAGAATTTCTTGTGTGTAGCATAGAGTTTTTTGAAAAATTAAAGAAACCTTTCAATTTCGACAGTCCACTATTCAATCATTAATCATACCAAAAACTGAAATATAGCCTTTGAAATCAAATTATAACAATATGGAGGGAAATATCAATTTTGACACGAATTTATTGAAAATTGTAGTAATAAAACCGACAAAGATGTAATTTTGGTGGATGCGCCGGGCGAATTGAAATGATGTCCTTTCAGAAAATTTAAAGAATTATAGTGGAATCGTACTGATATTACAAATACATTTCGTCGATAATTCCCTCAACTGGTTAGATCTGATAGGAGATGTCGAGGAAAACGGATATCGATCATTGTATGGTTAAATTTACACTCAACCACAATACCAAACCAATAAATCTATCTCAACATATACATATGTACATGATTTTAGATGATGTAGCAACCTGTTTATTGTCAAATCTATTTTTTACTCGATATCTGTACTGAAAATGTATTTCCAACGAAAATCCATATTGACATGAATGCTATTTTAAATCGTCTTATTATATTAAATAAATTGTAAAGTACTCTGCTTTTTTACGATACGTACTGTATATTTGTAATGATAGAAGAAAGTGATTGGCAGATTATGTGATTGTGACTCTATTACTGTTATTACAAATGAATATTGGATAAATAATGATGATTTTATCATTATATAGATGAAATATAATAGAATTGTGCTTAATTCAGAATGATTAATGTTTAGTGTGATGTCATTGCTACAAAGCCGACCAAAGTAATGTAACTGTATGATTTAATTCACACCTGGGTACTGAATACATTTCAACATTCTGCTACAATACACACACACACAAAAACAATTTACACAAATATACAATAATTTCAACTTATATAGTCGAGATATCCACAAATAAATTAGTAATTAACGTACGTTAAATAATTGAGGGGGTGGTAGGCGTTTGAAAACCATCATTTATAGGTAGATGATGATAATCACAACAACACCCTCGATGATATCATTAATTTTGAAACGAAATAGTTGATTGCGGATCGGTGTAGGTTTGTACCTGACACTTTTTAAAATATTCCATCAATCAGTAAACTGGTAATCTTTTGTTCTATCGAATTTAAAACAAATTGTTGTTGTTGTTGTTGTGTGATATATACAACAACAACAACAACAACAAAAAGAAAATTTATGTGCTACTTTTCAAATTGAGAAAAATTGCATCCATTAGCTGATAAAAAAAAAACTAGACTTGGATACGAAAACATATGCGACGCTTTTATAAAAATCCTTTCTATGTTAACTATATAGAAGGAAGGCTAATGTAATTTTTGTGTATGAAATTATCTATTGAAGCATGTCAGTGTTTTAACATAAAAACAGGAAGCTTTTCATCAAGCAACGATTTATTGTAACGTATGTGTCTATATGGTATTCTTGTTGTATTTTAATTGAAGATATTTGAAAATTTCTAGATTAGAATAAATTTACATAAAAACAATACTGGACATATTAAGAGAATGGACAGATTCTAACAAACAAAAACAGTATTAAATATTATTATTTTTAATGGAAACAAAGATTTAATCACCAATTAGTATGGAGTGTCTATAAGAAAATTTATAGTCTGACTTTAAAGTTTGTTGTGTTGATTCTTTCTTCATCTACTTAACTTTAGAAACTTTACGAAATGTTTTTTAATTCTCATTGATTAACGTTTCTTTGTTAAGAATTTTCAAAAATTTTAAGTCGTTCTTTATTTTATCGTAACGTAACTGCGATAAATGAATAAATTGACGTAAATTGAGGTTTTTCCGTACTCCATTTATGATTATTCAATTATAAAAGTTGTAAAATGGCGTCAATCGTCCAATATTGAAGGTATTTTTGGTTGTTTTTTTTGAAAAAAATCATATAATTGGATGTAAATAAACAAATAAATAGATTTATATGGAATTGTATCGTGTATTTCTCTTCTATTTGATTAATTCAATTGTTTTGTTTTTATCTAACAAACAGATACAATCGGATATATCGGAAAATATCCCTTACAATGGATAGAATAAAAATTCTATCGGCATAGTGCAAACAACTTCAATCTGATTGAATCAAAAACACGAAAATATGATTCAATCAAGTATCTTTTATGTTTTAATTTCAAAAATTGAGACAAATCGTATTTTGATTTATCACCATCAACATTATTTGATTTTAAAATTACTATATGATTGATGTATTTTTGTACCTTTCTCAAGAATAATTCATTGCATCCTTCGGCATCCGGTTTACCTTTCCAATGTATATGACGATAACGTAAATTACCTAAAAATCTAGTACCATCTAATTTTGACACTTCCACCACTAATCGTCTAATATCTAAACGTTTAATTTTTGCACAATGTTTTTTATAACGACGACGTTGCATTTCTTTCTCATCCATTTCACTAACTTCACCTTGCGACGTTAAACCATCCTCAGCTACCCAGGCTGATAATACAGTTTCAATGAAACTAAATAATTGTTGTACATTTGGTTCCATTTTTTTATAACTAACATGTGATTGTAAATTATGATTAGTGCATACTTGTAATAATAGATTGTCACCGAAATGTACGGTTTTATGGCGGCGGCGTTTCGACATTAACGTTTTCTCAATTGGTGCTTTAACACATTTATTTCTACATGTGGAATTCGATTCCACCATTGTTTAAATTATATCTTAATAACAATAATAGTGGTAGTGATTATGAGGAAATTTTGTTGTTTGAACATAACGGATTGTTGTTGATTGATCTTGATTTTTGAAAATTTCTCACAATAAACAAGAGATCTGTCGTTTGGTGTTTTGTGGTTGTTTGAAATTCAAATCAAGGCACTATTTATACACTGTACAATTTCAATGATAATAATTTAAGCCGAACATAATTAAGGCAAATTTTTTGAACAGTTTGCTTTTTTATAATTGTTTTGTTTTCTTTATTTTAAATTGCTTTATCACAGCAGGTTGACGATGTTGTTATTAACAGGGCCTTTATAGTGAAATTTTCAACAACTCTTCTTATTTACAAGTAATGTTTTAGACAAAAAATGAAACTTAGATAAAGCCGATTTGAAATTGCAATGAATTAGGAATTTATTTCCAACATAAAAACGCTTCTATAAAAACAAATCGCCAATTCTAATACAAGTCAATATTATAAATCATTGTTAACGACTATCAAAGATTCTCACACGAGTAGATTTGATTTTATCTAAATTCTACACAGCCAAATACTCTATTTATTTTTATTTTTTCGTCAATATTTATCCGTAATAAGCCGCAAATTATAGAATTTGAACAATATAACAATGTAAACAGAAAAATATGGGATTTTTTCCGATTTTTGCTAAAATCAACCGGAACTTTTTCCGTCTCCACGATTTCCCATAATTTTACACCCACTTGAACTAGACAATAACAAGATCATTCATTAAAATTTCCACAAAATATCCTAAAAGTCTATGTATTTTTATCATATCCAACACGTTAAATTTCTGCATAAATCAACGATAAATATTCAAATATTCGTAATAAGTTTTCATAAATTTTAGGTAATTATACATAGATTTGTATTCTAACTATTGTATATAGTTTATAAATATATATTTCAAATGGGAGGGTAGATTATCACACGCACACACACTCTCTCTCTAGCTTTACAAAACCACCCTCTATTATATTACAACGACTAATATCTATACTGGTTGGTTTGGAATAGAACTACATGGTATCTGCGCGAGTCATGACGTCAAACTGAAAATAGGAGCCAGAAAGGCCGATCATACTGCTTGTACATTTTGTGGATAAATCTGGAACTAAACTGGATCAATGCGATTCCTGTCGTTGCTTAACAGGAGCGGCAAATATTTTCAGGCAAACTCTACAAATTCTACAAATTCACTGAAAATACATCAAACATTTGCATTATCTCATGATATTAACATGAAATTTATGAAAATTTATCGCACATTCCTAAATTAACTGGCAAAATTAATATACCACCAATGGTCCCATTAATTAGCTTGTGTATGTAAAACGGAAATTTCGTAGAAAATCCTACAAAATTACAAATAATCGAAACGGAAATTGTAAAAGAAAATAGGAAGAACGAAGAAAAAAGATCAGGGAAGCTTTTAACGAAAGCAATAAAATGTCTTGAAGTAAAACAGAAACTCAACAAATCAGAATCGATCGATCTATCCAATTTGTGTTAGATAATTGCATCAAGTTTAGATGAAAATATCTGGAAAATCTCTCTCGATAGCAATAATTTTCTGTACAAACTTCATCCATCTTTAAGTTCAACAAAATATCCAAAAATATTCAATAATTGTACGAAAAATCGATTGTCTTCTTTGTGTTTTTAACTGAAACATCAAATCATGTACCGCCAAATCAACAAGTTGTATTTGAAAACCGTTCAGCTGAAGACTTGATATTTTGTATTATTTGTCGTTAACTTTCCTATTCGGTACATCAATTGAAAATGAGAGATGAGTTCTATTAATAGAAATACCAGTTAAACAGGACTTCATCTGCGGTTTGTCTATTTTTTTTTTATTATTATTGGAATTTTCTTGACGATGTCCATTCCCATAGGATTGAAAAGAAAATCAAACGAAATACATTCTCAGATCAAAGTTTTTCACTCAATTCTCTTCTATACTACATCAGAAACTTTCTATTCACCACCCAGTTGTCTTTTTAACAAAAATTTATGCCAACGTTCTTTTTTTGTTCTATTTTATCTATCCAATGTAGGATTGTTGTTGTTGTTTTACGTCCAACTTAATTATAATTATTGTTAGTTGGAAGGGCGCTCAATTATGCATCTGTACACCCCTAGTGGTGGATATTTCTTAAATTATACCAACTGTAATGATCTTATCGTGTTAGTTTAATTTCTTAAACGGTTAATTGGGAGTGTACGCTTGTATCTTCTAAATTAATTCAAAGCGAAATTTTCCAGATGTATGCATAATTTTGTAAATCAACCAAATATTGTTAAAATATCAAATTTCGTAATAAAATGGAAAATTGATTTAAATTAAAACTACCCTCAGGGTTTTATAGTTAAATATTTTTCACCCCCCCCCTACGGTAATTCTAATTATGTTACGAGTTTTATTGATTTACAAAACAAAATTTTTTATTTATTTTTATGATTCGTTTTATATCAAATTGTGGACAATATAAATAAAACTTTAGCCTATTTCGTATTTATTTATTCTCACTTCGTTTATTCGATTGTGATTAGCAAGTCAATTGGAAAAAAATCATTGTATAAGTCGAAGCTGGAAAAGTATTAATCGTATAGTGTGTGCCAAAACTTTTGCAAACTTCAAATCAACTGTATTTTGATGAATTCAATTGGATCGACCACAACATATTTCGATTTACATCTGGTCAAAAATCAAAAAGTTTCCAACTGTTTTGACAATATATTTATCACAAAAGTTGAGGGAAAAGAAAAGAAACTTGAGCGATAAATTTGAAAGAATCTCAGCCAGATTTTCATAAATAAATTTGTCTGAAGTGTTTTTAAACAATATTCGAAACTATTCATTAATTTCACAGTTGCATCCACATAAGAATACTTCAACTTTTAAGAAATAGATTGTCCAATTTATTCAAATGAACGAATTTTTGAAACTGTTTTCTTTTACATAAATCGATACAGTCAACTAGAAGAGGTAGGCTTTTTTTATGACTTTCACGTAAAAGACAACGATATTTATGGCAACTTCTATAGATATGAAATTCAAATAACCAATATTAGATATTCGTATTTTTTATAGATCCATCCATTTGGATCAGCATAAATGTGGCATCTTGCTTTAATAATATTCCACTTTAATATAATACACAGTGTTACTCAAACTGTACAAAATTACCAAAGAAAATTCCAATAATCATCATTATGATTTAACAAATGGTGGAAAATTATACCAGCGTCAGTTTGACGAACACTGGTATAACAGAAAGATCTGGAGAGAGTTGCAAAAAATTAAAAGAAAAACTAGTAAGAGTCTTTGATGAATTTCCAACGATAGAAAGACAACGAATTCAATTATGTACTAATGGATAATAAAAAAAATGATGCTTCTATAAGAAAAATTTTATATTCTCCAATGGATTAATTCTTCCAACATCCACCATAATTGACCAAATTTCCTTTTTGTTAACAAATAGACTAAACAGTTTCACAACTGTTGTGTGGAAAATTAAATTCTCCACATGTTGCACGTGTTAATTCTTATTCTACAACAAGGATACATACCATTTTCCGCAAGATTATTATTACGCTTGCGCAACATTATCCTTAAGGATCAAATATTCGAATATCAAAATTGCTAAATTAGTTTTCGATTTTCTATTAAAGAAAGTCTAGATTTTCCAAGAAAATGTCGTTCAATCCAAAGAAAATTGTTAAATTTTTTAAAAGATATTAAATTTGGTTGTTGCCAATACCTGAACATTGTTCGTTTTCGAAGGTGTGTCGTTGTGTTAGCATTCAGATAACTTCGTATGCAATTCTAATAATAAACAAATGGATATTTTACACGTTTTTTTACACCTTTTAACTGTATGTTACTGCAAGATGACATTTTGTATGTACATGTATAGTGGTGGTATTTGGGGCGCATGTCTGAACTATACCCGGAAACGTAGCAGCTTACAAGGCCGGGACGAACCGGAGCGATAAAGGAAATAAGCGAGAAAGATATAGAATCGTTTCTTTAGCTGTACAAGATCAATTATAGTGTGAAGAAATGAAAAACGAGAAAATTCTAGTAAATTATTCGTATACGGAAAAATTGATGCATTAATTGAAAATTTCGTAAAATTAATCAGTCATTAGTGGTAGACGAGGACTACGTGATTCCCTAAAGAAAAGTAAACAGAAATTGAATCACAGATTACCCCCGGGAAATCATTGTATCATTAACGTCTCCTGTTTTGTTGTCTCCTCTAGTTGACTTGATATTATAAAAAACACAGGGCTAGTGATGTTGTTTTTTTGTTGCTTTAAATGAATTTGCTACAAGACAAAAAGAAGGTAGATTTACCCAATTCAACTGACTAATGTTTGGAAATAGTCTTATAAAACGACACTTTTAAAGTTTCTTTATGCGTGCGTATATGTGATTTCTATAAGATTAACTGGATTAAAGTACCAGGAACGAGTTTATACTCGTCTTTCGTATCGATTAGTGTTGAATTTGAATTCTGGTCGGACGATAACAGGTCAGGTCGTGTGGAAGTGAACAAAAGGATAGCTAGGGGTTTCATTGTTAAAGGTACAATGGGCTTTTTATCTACTATTTTATAAGTTTTATGTTTTTGCTCTTCTATTTTCTTCTTCTAGACGGTTGGATCTTATAAGATATAAGAACGAGTATATGTGTATATGGATGGTTAGTTAATTTAAAAATCAAAACACGATCTATTCATAGTCATCTCTTTTACTTACCTCAGATGATGTTAAATAACAGAGACGCGAATCTGCACTTTCAACGGAAGCTTGCTGTACTATACCATATCGTGTTGATTCACGATCACTCATGTAATCCGACCGGAGACTATCCTGACGATCGAACATTCCACTAGAAATGAGAAAAATCAACGTTGAAATTTTCCACAATTGGTACAATCAAGCACATAAATCACACAAAACCATTAGGATTGATTTATGAAACATTTATCTAAATAAGAGTTTTGTGAAAGTAAAACTTTAAGCAATTCTCTCACTTACCGTTGCTCGAAACTGTCTGCTCGATTACTTTTATAACCACTATCATTGAGACTACTGTCCTGACGTAGAGATGGTAAAGAATCCCATGGTGATCTTTTATGCCCTTGTGGCATTCCACCTTGACTGGAACTGAAATTTGAACTACCAGAACGCCAACCATCTGAATGACGGAACCATTGCGCTCTACTTGATTCACCAATACACGAAGCACATCTTGAACTAAAACTACAAAATTATAAATTATAATTTGCAATTTTTTTCTCAGGTGGAAATTAATAATTTTACCTAGAATTATGATCGCTAAGATATCCACGTTCACGTTCACGTTCTTTTTCTCGTTCACGTATCAATTCATTTCGATCACTATAATAACCATCACGTTCACGATCTCGTTCTCTTGTTGTTGTACTTAAACGATGTGGAAGTGTTGAAGATTTGTTCATGGAAGCACTCGATGAAGGTCCTGGTTTATTAAACAGATAAAACAAAAGCAATGTCGTTGTTTTAAAAACTAACTAAAAGTCGTTGTGGAAAAATTAAAAGCACTTACGTTTCCTGGAAGGATAAGGACTTCGTTGAGTTGAACCTGGCAAACTTTCAGCGAATTCTGTAAGAACAATGGTATAAAATAAATTAATGTAGAGTTGTATCTTTTGTTAGATCGTTTGATAAATACCTAAATTCTCCATGCTTTGTGTTAATAGAGCTTCGAATGTATGTAAACTATAGCTTTCTGCATCCATTCCTTTGGCTAATGTATTCCTCAAATGCATTTCATATTCTAATAACAATCGACTAGTCGGTGATCCAGGTGTTGAAGTATTATTTATATTCTACGAATCAAACATACAATAAAACAATACAATTTATTTGATATTTGTCCCACTTACTTGATGATGAATATGTCGCGATTGTCGTCCATAATGATGTCCAGATTGTTCCGGATCTGAATTCCCATTACTTGAGCTTGGCGTTGTTGCATAACATTGATTATCAAACAATACATTATCAGAGGGTGGTGATAAATCACCACAAACACCACGTTCCAATTCTAAATACAAACCACGACCAGGATATCCACGTCCAATTTCATGTGATGATCTGAAATTGAAACTGATCTTAATTGTTAATGAGATAATTTTTTTTTTCTTTAACAAAATGAACACCAAAATTGCCACAAATCACAATCTACCAAACAACCATAATTATTATATTGTTGTTATCATTTACCTTGAACCGGAAAAACGGGAATTCTGTGCCATAGCTGACCGTGGATGCGGATGGCCTGATTCCGGTTCGGAATGTCTACCATTATTGTTTGTATATCGATGATGATGATTTGGATAGTAATTATAACGACGTCGTCCCATTTCGGGGGATGTTACAGGACTTTCAGCACTCGGCATCGGTTTCAGCATACGTTTCAACGTATTACTGTCTAAACTCATACTATTCTCACGATTCATATCTTCAGTACTTTTTGATTTATTACGACGATTTGTTGTCATATTATTATTAAGTAGATTATGATGGTGGCGTAATTCAGCTTCCCGTACCATATCAATTTCGGAATAATCAACTGATTTTGTATTTGTTAATATATGATGTGTATTATCACGTAATTGTGGTCGTGTTGATGTCGATGATGTTTTTGTATTTACTTGTAATGATCCTCCAGCTTGTGTACCTTCAGTTTTTGTTGTTTCAGTTGTTTGTGTTTGTGATGGTGTTTCAGTTTGAATAACTTGAGAGCCAATATTATTTTGAGTACCAACTGATGCTGTTACAGTCTTTGGACCAGTTGATGTGTTTGTTGTCATTGTACTGGTTTCTTGTGATTGTTGTTGTACACCACGATCACGCATTTGTCGATTTTGACTGCCTTCCCGTTGAGCACCTTTTGTACCTAATTCAAAACGATTCCAATAATAATTGATTTTAATCAATTTGAATATTGTTTGAAAATAATTACCACTTTCATGTACGTTTTTATCAGTTTGTGTTGGACCAGTCTGTGTTGTAGCACCAACATTATCATAAAGACTAGTCGAGGAAGTTGCAGCAGTCACTTTATCAGCACGTCCATCAGTATCAGTCGCTCTAGTTTGTGCCCTTGGTAGAGTTGATGATCCTAACAAAATCATCAACATCAATATACCAATAATAGATAGCAACGATCAAAAATACCTCTGTATCGTGGGTCTTGTGCCCTCAGTCTTGCATATTGTTCAGCCGTCATACATGTACATTGTGGTTCTCTGGCTCTGCTTGGAGAAGCAGGAGTACTTAGAGGTTTCCTCTTCGTTTTAAATTTCTGTTTATTAGGTGGTTCCAATTTTAATGAATAGGAGGAAGATGCCTTCCTTGAAAATTTGAAGGAAGGCGACTGCAATAAATCACACTGTATTTAATAAGCATTATTAAAGTGTACTACTTTTGGCTTATTAATTGAGAATAATTTTGGTGTTGCTTTTTTTACAATTTCACTACTTCTGAACTTGAAGACAATAAATAAGGGATAAGTATTGGATTTAATACTTACACAACATTCTCTAAACTGTTTGGCATCTATTGGCGAGGTAAAATTCAATCCCCATGTATCGTTGGTCATTGGATCTTTCCAATAAACAAAACATTCTGAAGCTTGACCTATTCTTGTCCCTGAAATCAAGCGTTTAAATCATTTCAATTTCGATCCAGAATGTATTACTAAAAATATTACCAGGTTGTACTAATCGTACGTCTAAAATTTTGTCAACTTGCGAATTATAGGCCGTAATATGGAAAACACATTCAGGCGAATCTTGTATACAAGTTATATTAACAGGTACTAGATCTTCGCTAACTTGTTGCCATTTAACTGTGCCAGCACCACTGGCTGAAACATGAAATACTTCTGCCCATAACCTACAATTGAATATAATATTAATTATTATTGAATAAAACAAATAAAATTATGAATAATTACCGTAAAAGATGTCCATCTCGACGACGTGATGTTTGCCATGGGGAATCCTCATAACGGTACGCCTTCCTGATTAATGGGGCGCACGAACAACTTAATTTATTGCCCATGGCAGCTGCCGGGCACTGGCACTGGCCCCGTTGTCACCACATATCGCCACCAATTTCTGTACCTCTAGTGCCCCACTGGCCGCGTGCACCACGATTCAACGATTGTGACCGTTGATGGTGATTCGGTCTGTTATGTTTATGCTGAAATTAACAGACACAGAACAGTTAATGACCGTATTATACAACTCTTTATTACTATATTTATATGAATAGCCGTCTTTTTGCTTTTCATCTATATGTTTGGGGTATTTGGAAATATTGGAAAAGAGTATTGCTGGAATATTTTAAAGCTTCCATTGATAGATATGAGCTTTAGAAGTAAAGTAGGGACAGTAGAACTCTTGTATACATTAGAATCGTAACGAAACGTGCAATAATAGTAGCGGTTATGAAGTGTAAAGTTTTCATTTTTCCCAATCAAAGTAAAAAAGCAAGAAAACAAAGCAGATAGTTTATTTTGCATCAAACGAAAGACAGTTTTACGAGTAAAACGCATGTTTAAAAATAGTAGCTTGAACAGTTATTCTAATAATAATTTTTAAAGTTCGTTGTACTGTCTTTCCACAAAACGGACGGTTTTCCAGATTATGCAATGAGTATTTAAATACATCAACGTTCATAGAATGTATGAACTGTAACATTCAGTTCTATCAAAATCTGTGGGAGCGTTGACCTAAATTTTGGAAATAAAAAGAAAACAACATTCAAAGAGGTGTGGTGTTAGTCAGGTGGTTCCAGATCTCATCTCAGTACAGTTGTTGTAGCGTTCATTTACCCTAGTTGCTAGTGCCACCACCAAATATTGCTTTGACTCGATGTAGGTTTGTGGTGCAGAATGTCGGCAAGCGTCTACAACACTCATACACCTATATAACACATTCACATTTTCTATATTCACTACATAAAATACACACAAACATATACAAACTCGGTCTATATACACTATATACATATATATACATAGATGAGAGTAAGAGAGAATATCAGCATCCATGAGTCGTAGTCGTAGTCGTCGTCGTCGTCGTCGTCGTCGTTGTCTGGATGCAAAGGGAGGGGCAGGACATCGATCGGGAGTATCCCGGCGGATGACGTCACAACACTGGGTCCAACAACACTACGTTCTTTTCTATCTATCTACTATATAGAGTTTGTCACCGGCTTCAATTCTCATATAGAGTGAAGACCATCGTCCTTGGCCTCTTATGAAACATTATGATCATCTATCGATAGTTTTTAAAAGAGAAATCTAATATGTGCTTATCCGATTAATTAATCTTAAAAATTCTTGAAGTAAAAGTATGACAATTCATCGGATAATCCCTATTATAGGTAAATAACATATGTCGATAATGGCGTTCCCCAATATGAGGAGTTAGTCTTCAAATTTATAATAAAAATATTGTAGATATAATAATATGCAACAGGAAAACATGCATATTGTGAAGTTTATTCAAATATTTGCATATTTAAATTAAGTATTCCAGAAGGTGGATTAAGTTTTGTGTATTTTACACGTGGGCGTTACATTTCGTATTTTTCGTTTAGATGAGGAGGATTTTTGATGAGGTATATATATTGCTTTATACCGGTGTGTTGATCTGTTTTCGTTGCGCAACTGTGTACGAAAACTTCAATTTCAATCGCAGAGAGAACTCAATCAAAATTAAAATTACATTACAATATGCAGAAGGGGTGAATTAAAAAATACGTATATTCAAGAATAAACAATATTGTAATCGCCCCTACCTCGAGATTATTCCAATTTTGTGCATTGATTTTAGCCGCTTCAACACTCCCTTTTGCTCCCATTTTTTCAGTTTTATTTTATTATAATTAGATTTATCAAATAGATTGCCGTTTGGTAAATAAAATCGTTTAGATTTGTAGAAAATTTGACACTGTTTGGCACACAATTCCCAAATCTATCAACTACAGTAGATGCTTTATTATTATACAGAATACTGATCCGTACCGGTATCGTATTTATTTTATTAATTATTATAATGTTTGTTGTATATTTTATTTATTATTTATAAATCTACGGTTTGTTTTATTTGGCACTGGATTACTATAATTATAATTAGATATGCACTGGATTTTTTTTTTAATATTATTATCGTATTTTGTGTTTATTTTCGATAAATAAATAAATATTTATGTTTATGTATTTATAAAACGGAAATTTTGACCATATAGAACATGAATCGCGACAGTTCAGGTCAGACTAACATTCAAAAGCTCACCACTAGACGGCGTTTAATTCGACGAGCGCTTGCGTTCCACAATTTCGCCCACTTTCCCAATTCTTCCTTCATCTGAATTTCGAGTAAATAAAGAGTCGTAAATTGAATTTTCCAATGAAGTTACAATTCCCTCATTCTGTCACAGATGATTTAATTTAACAAACACAAGTTTATTTTATAATAATTTAACATTTATTATTTATCGATAAACAATGGATAATTAACAATTTATTAATTAATTGTTGGTAAACAATGATCGGTAATTGTGGAAATATGTTTGTTTTGAACAAAAAGTTGCATTTGATGCATTGAAATCGGTTGAAACGGTACGAGTACATGAACGCTTAACCCGGCGCCTCCACCAAAATTTCATTTACGCTCCTAAAGTTTATTTTAAAAACAATTAATCTTTCTGGTAACAAATTTATATTGAATCATGTTGTTTGGATTGTGATCCTTTGAAACTTGTTTTGCATCTAATCAACATCCTGTAATTAAATCGCTAAACTTTCAATTGCAATCTTTCTATTCGTATATAAAGTAAAGCTCATCCAATTTGCAAATCAAACACTGAAACTCCACCTATTATCTCGGTTTTTCTCATTGCCAACATTTATAATAAAATTTCCCCCACCTGAATCACCACCTACATACAAGAATAGAGTTAAATACACACACATACTGCTAAACGTAACGCAGCTAATTATTTTGCAATTTTTCTACATTATTTTAGATTAAAAATTCGATTTCTATAGAATAGCCCAAAATTGTGATAAAAAAGCGAATAGTTTGATTTGTAGAGAGATGAAAATTTAGAATTAGGCGGGTGTGGCAATTTTGTAAAGTTGCCGAATTGGGCGCTGTATTCGCCACTACGATCGACGTTTGTTTTGGTTGATTTTTGAAAATATGGGCGTGTACCATCATCCTATATAAACACCAAATGCCATTCTTGAGGTGTGACCGATTAATCGATATAACCTCATTTCAAACAAGCCCCCTCATTCGCTTCAAAATTGTAACAATCACTAATAAGTACTCACCTTTCAAATTGTTTTCGTTCTTATCACTAAATTGGTATAAAATATTCTGTTAAAACACTAATAGAGTTTGGGATCTTCGTATTGTTGTTGTTGCTGTTGCAGTTGAAAATTGGAACATGATTATGTTTAAATTTATATATTTAAGTAGTTTATTATTTAAATTTTCCGTTTATTTGTTTAGTTCATTATTTATTAAAGTTTATTATTTGTTGAAATATAACAATAATGCACCACAGATTCCATCCTGTGAAGAAGAGACAAATGAAAAGAACGTTGTTTATTGTTTTAGAAAATAAAAAAAGAAATGTCAATTATTTCCCATAGTTTATTACATTTAAAAAAATAATACATAAACATACAGCTAATTGCATAAAAAATTCATTTAACTTAATCAAGCAATAATCTACAACTGTTTTACGGTTTCATTATTATGAAACCTGATCATGTACAAAAACAAAACAAACCCTAATGCACAAATCAGCATACTATTCTAATTCGTTTTACTCAAATAAATCATCAAAAACTAATAATAATTCAACAGAAAAATAACAGCAAAATCTATGCGGGGAAATACCTTCTTCTTAAAGCTAATTAACATTTTAAATAAAAGTTTGGAATTAGAAAAAAACAACGATTTCACAGCACACATTCAATCTAACAATAACATTAATCGAGAATCACTAGAATTAATTATTATTTTTTTTAAATTAAGATTATGCTATTTATTATTAATTATTTTGATTGCATTTTTTTTTAATTTTTAGTTAATTTCACCCCCGTTTAGGTTTTTGTTAATTATTTTCTTTTAATTTTATAATCGTTGTTTTCGTAATTTCTATTGCCTAAATTTATAAATTTTCTTCTTCATCTTTTATTTAAATTTTCATTTTCTCCATTACTATTATTATTATTATTATTATGATTATTGTTGTTCTCTTTATGTCCAATTAAACTTAAGCATTCACGTTTACGTTTTGTTGCAACTGGTTTATTAATAATGTAAAATATAAAACGGGTGTGTGCACTATACCATCCCAGTTGTAATTCGCGTTCTAACCACCTGGATGATATGGGGGCGCTGTACGTTTTCATCCTTATCTCCTGAAAAACGGTGGAAATTTAGGACAGTAGGACATCACAAGAACGGATACAATCGGCTGTTACCGAACTGTCATCCAGATTTGGTACAAGCTCTAAAATTAACAAGTTTTGTTAAGCTCATGTTGTAGAATAAATAGTGCTTGGCTGTGGCGTAACTAGAGGCAGTGCCGATGCGTAGCGGTGTGCAGCGTGTGCATCGCAAGCAGGAGGCACATTTCAAAGGGCGGCATTTTACTCCATCATTCCTTACTTATATAGTTTCTCTACACTTACAGTTCTTTCATTATATGTTTCTTACTCGGTAAAAAACTTTCTTGAGGGAGGCAAAGTGAATATTTACACGTAGACGGCATCCACCCATACAGCATCACTAATTAGAGGAAGAAACTGTTTCCTAACGTTACTATTTCTTGAGTATATGTTAACTTATTAGAGACACAACATTTGCAAAAGATTGTCTGTAATCCAACTCGTCAGTAGTATAAGTCGCTTTGGGCTATAACGCTCTGATCATGCTGTATTTAATCGTTTATGCGCGAGGACTTTGTGGCGTGGAGACATTAAGGCGCCGTGGACACTCGAGCGCAATTATTCAAATAGTCCAATTGAATTATTTGAACAAGTACAGCAATACCCCGTACAGTACGGTTGATCGGTTCCGCTAATCTTCCGTCGTACTATTTGAATCCGCACTAAACAGGGTATACTATGTATAATAAAATTGATAATTGATTTTCGTCTAAAATTGGTCTCAAAAACCCCTAAATGGGCATTTTGTAAAATGTAGGTCATGTCGAAAATGTTGTTTTTTCTCTTTGAAATATAGATTTTGTAATTTCAAATAGACTAATGTGATTTAAATAAAAGTCAGAAACTTAACCGCCAGCTGTCTTAATAGTCAAAAAATGGTGAAAAGTTTGAATATGCAATTACCGGCAGCTTTTTTTTTAAATTAAATAATTAACTTTTTTAGCCTTTCAAAAAAAATTAATCGCCTAAAAAACCCACTAAACATTTTTTTCCCTGAAAAAGCCGCTATATACAATTCTTTTACCTCCAAATTCAAAAGACAATCCCTAAGTTGGATACACTGCAAGTGAGTCTAGTATCAGCCCCGTAGTGTCTTTCGGCCGGAGTGGCCGTGCTTCAGTGGCCGCGCCCAAATATCCTAGACCCGTATTCAACATATTATTTCTTCAATTTTGAAATTTCAGTGTCCAAAAGAGATTTTTGCGTTTAAACCCGTGTCACTGAACGACAAACTTGCGGAGTGTGTGTGACTAGCGCAAGCTTCTTGAATAGCAGGGGCAGATTAACCATGACGCTAGCTACACCACTATAGCGTCAGGCCCTGAACCGCTATGAGACACCAAAAGTGCTCAGTAATACAGCTTAACCGACTTTCGTATTAGATTCTTACAGAAATAGCAAGGTTTAACCATGCTTTAACCATCGTCGAGTGCCGGATTAACCGATTTCTTAAATATCTCTCCGTATTATCTTTTCGTTTTCCCTAATTCGAGATGTTTCATACAAAGAATGTTGATCCGCCACTGACAGTCTCTAAAAAATGGGAAAAAAAAAACGATATACATATTCAGTTCGCACTTGAATCAATGGCGCCCCTGGACTTAGAATATTTTAATATTTACGGATATTGTAAGAATATGTCTAAAGATCGGTAATTTTATAAAGATTTTCCAGTTTTATTAATGATTAACTTAAACACTAATATAACGGTAATCGAATGTGACGCGCAATCATTTGATTTTGTTTATAACCCAGGTTCGATACAATTTGTTATGAAGGCTCGTTAGCTCAGATGGCCAGAGCACCGCACTATCTGATTTATTAGCGGAGGTCGTGGGTTCGAGTCCCACATGAGCTGAATTTGCTTTTTATATACATAATTATATCGTTCTCGTATGTTTTTGTTTCGTTGTCTTTTCAATTAATTCAATGTAACTCGTTTAATTTTATCAACCTCCTTCACGCATCGTCCACCACATACGATTTGATGTATCTACTTCTTGAGAACGAGGACGAAAAGGTTAATGTTAATACAAAAGAGAGGATAGAAATAATAATCTGATTGATTTCAGTATATGTATTTTATTTAGAAAATTGCACATCAATCGTGCCTCTCGCCCCAAATTTTCTCTTACATTCATACAGATGTATCAATTTTTCATTTTGTTTGTTTTTTTCATTAAATATTATCTTGGATCAATAATTATAAAAACAAATATTAACAGCAAGGCATTTTAGATGAACGCATTGATAAGTCAGGTTATTACAAATTTTAACGATTCCACTACCAAGAATCGACAAATACGTACATAATAATAATAATAATAGTAATAACGATAATAATTATTAAAACAAAACAAAATTTATATCTCTAACAATCAGCTATAATAATGATAACAATAAAGGAAACAAATTTTCCATAAAATAAACAATAAAATATATCTGGAATAAGTGAAAACAAAACAATTACCTAATATATAGATTCTTTTTTTTTTTGGTTGATTTATTAATAGCTTCTTTAATATTTACAATATGTATCAATATCAAATTTTAGCAATTTCATTTAAATATCAATTAATTATAATATTATGAAATATCAATAGACTCATTCAATATCAACAGCATATGAAACCTTGTTTTCAATTATTTTGTGTGTCACTTACTATTTTCAATTTTTATTTAATTTGTTTCAGTTAATAAACAATAATTTATTTGTTTTTATTAAAACTCTAGGAATGACAATAAAATCGTCGAAAGAAACTCCTATAATAGGGAGGGTGTGTATTTATTTTATTTAGATAATAATTTTATCTAATTTCTAGCGAAAATTTTACTGGCAAAATTTCCAAATCATATCCTAAATCATATTTGTACAACATACAATAATTTACCAAACTTTGCCAGGACCCTAGTGCACCTATAGAAAGAAAGTAATATTGTTCATCGAACATGATTCGTTCGATAAATCAATTGTGTATACAGAAGTGTTTTGTTGTTTTTTTTTTATTTATTTATTTATAATTTTTCGTCACAGTTCTACTTCTAAACAATAATTATTTTTTGTAATTTGTTGTTGTTTTTTGTATAATTGGTCGGTGATTTACCACTAGTATGTGGCACATGCAGTTTCGAAATGTATACAAGCCTAACAATGAAACTTTATTATACTTTCACCTGAAATGCCTCATCACCCATATTATGTGTGTGTATGTTCTAATATTGGCAAAAAATCGAATTAATTCTCAAAAATTGAATAGAGATTTGTACCTTGGATCTAGATCTAAATCAATATTTCTAAAATATCTAACAATCTAAATTATACAAATCTATTTGATTGTCATCAAGATTATTGAAATTAATTAGAAAATAATTCTAGTAGAAGTCATTCTGGATCAAAAATACACAAGGTGGTAACATGTCCGACGTTTGCCGATGTCCGATTAGTCGGAGGGGGTTTCACATTAACCAATAGAGCGGGCGTGTTTCCACGATGACCTAATTCTCAACCTGTGTATTTTCGTTCCAGAAAAAGCTCTAGTAATAGGTGATGAAACATTTGAATTTACTTATTTCGTTTTTAAATTTAATGGATGATGGATGGTGGTGGTGATGAATTCAACTCTGTTAAAGCCTTAGTTGCATTATAGAGCTACTTCTTCGTTTTTTGTTTTTTGTTTTTTTTAAACATTTCTAACAGCAGGTGCACAAACTTCTCCTACGAGGTATAAAAAAGAATCAAACGTAATTCATCTAACATCAGTCAATTATATGACAATTTTGTGATTTAATATTAATATCACTTAGGTACTCTCTTATTTATGCACAAGAAAAACAAAACTATATACAGTAGACGGCAGCAAAATAGCTACCTGGACTCATCTCTAGTATCGATCTTTGTCTGATTCAGTTGCCAGAAGTACTCTGAGACGAATTTCGTAATGTTGCTGAAGCTTTTGATAAAGATAGCGAATTTGTCAGAAAATCTGATGTATGAAAGAAGGGTGGCGTCAATAACCGACTTCTGGTTCATCTCAAGTTATATGAAAGAAATGCGAGTGGGTAGCGCCGATGCTGTCACTTATGTACCTAGTTTGCTGCTGCATCCTGTATATATGTATGTATATAAATTCAATTATTTATAATTTAACAACAAATTGTTTAACAAATCAAATTAGAATTAAATCAACTAAATTAGGTAACACTCAATACATTATTTCCATCTCTTGTTAAATAATTTAATTAATAAATATCTATATATATTTTAACTACAATAATATCTCAGTTCTTTTTGTTTTTTGTTTTGTTTTGCATTAAGCTATATATTTATTTTTAATTTTTTTGTGTGAATTTCTCATCCTTTACAATAATTATATAAAATATTAATTATACTTAAAATTCTTACCGCTTTCAACAATATACCAATCCTCATTATAAACAAATTTAAAAATCCTAATTATAGCTACAAGTTAAAGCTTGAATATTCTATAGATTGATTAAAAATTGAGCTATTATACAAATATGGCACCAAACTGGTCAAAATTTTCAATATATTTAATATTAATAACATAGATTTCAACAATTATCAGTTGCTTTCACTATAAATTGAATTTGTTATTATAAAATTAAGTGTTTTGTTGATTAAAATAAAAAATTTTTGTTTGTTGAAAACATTACGTTCTTCGTTGATCAGAGTATCACAATAATGCTCGGACTGGAATGTTTGTATTTTTGTATTGTTGTTTCACAAAATAGCAATAAGCTCTGATAATCCGTTTAATCTATGCATATATATATATATTTACATTTACACTAAAAGTAAATCACAATTACGGAACACCCCATTGAAGAATTTCATCAAAGATACTAACATAAAGAAATCGATATTTACCAATAATCCATTGGTGAAACATCAATTTCTCACAATATAGTTGTAAACAAATCAATTTTATTCGTAATATCTTTGATGCGGTCGGAAATCATGATGCTCATCAAAATCCATATCAGCAAACCTCTCCAATAATTCTTTACGATAATTCCTACCTTCTTGTTTACTTTTATCGATATTCTTCTTATCAATATCAACATACCGACGACTATCATCATATCGATGATCATCCGGATATCGTCGTTCACTATAACGTCGTTCATCATCTGTTAATGTTGTTGTTGTTGTTGGTCGAGAACGACGTTCATCATCGTACCGCCTTTGTTGTTGTTCAACCAATTTCTCATCACGATATTCTTTCGGTATTTGAGGTTTATAATATGTTTCGATCGGTGGTGATAGATCATCATGTAATTCCTCTTCAATTGGTTGTTCCGTAGAAAGCCTCCACTATATTGCGTTGAGGGCACGTCTAGATGAGCCCCGATGTTGTTGTTGTTGTTGTTGTTGTTGTTGTTGTGTTGTTGCATAATCATCTTCTCTATTTGTTGTTCGATGGTCTCTAGGTGGTATTCGTTCTAATGTACGATAATCATCAATTCCATGTGTTGGTATACCACCAACAACACTACCACCACCAACAACAACACCACTACTATGTGTATAAGTTTCACGTTCACCATAATCATCATATTCACGTTCACGTTCCAAACGGGGTCTGGTTCGTTGATGGGCTGTATGAAATGTGGGAACTGTCATATAAAAATAGCAATTAATTCATTTGAATTACAAAAAATAATAATAATAAAAGAGAGAGAGAATAAGAGAAAAACAGAAAACAGCAGAAAACTTGAAATACCAACTTCTTTGTTCGTCTTATTGTTAAATAAACAATTGGTGAAGTAATGGATAAGATGAACGTAAAAGTTGGTAATTGTATAATGCAACTTCAACTACAACAACTATTACTTACAACATAAGCTTGAGCATTTTGGTATTTTTATATTTTTTTTTATAGAATTAAGCAAATAAATCAGTAGAGCCGGCACGCCAAATTTTACCAGGGCTTGGTGCAACTTCGCCTGATTATTATGGCAAATTTTTTTTAAATTGTTTGCATTTTAAAGTGCATACGATGATAGCATAAGCGTAGATATAGCCAAGCATTGTCCAAAAACAAAACCAAAACAAAAGGAAAAATAAACAATATAAAATTATTACCTATTTTTATTTAAAGTAAACAACGGTAAATGATAAGAAACAAAACAAAATAACGTGCAGAAAACCTAACTCAACCTGTTTTTGACAAACTTTTCTATATATATGTATATGTATGGTATATTTATAATTTTGTTTTTATAATTAATTATTGTTTGAAATTGGTGTCATTGAACCGGTAAAATCTGAAAAATAGTTGAAATGAAAATAAAATGGTAGTAAATATCATAAATTAAACATAAAATGAAAAACAGTGTTTATTTATAATATTTTTTTACTATATTCGACCCATCGGGTACATTGATTGAATTAATAACGATATAGAGTGCATGTAAAACATTAATTCCGATGCTGAAAAGAAATTGTAATAAATAACACTAAAATTAGAAGATTAATGCTCAAAATACAACTGATAAGAAACAATAAGAAAGAATGCAATAAAATTCAAGGCCCTCATGCAAAGTGGCATCAAATTATAAAGTTTTTGTTTTTTTTTTGATTATTTTTTTTTATAAGAAAGATAGTGATTCTAGAGAGTCTACAGAATCCCAACTTTGCAATCCTATGTATCTAACACCACCATAACTGTGACTACCTCTAGAATCATGAGAGTATCCGTATACATCATGGTGTGCTGAAAAATGAAAGTTAGTACGATTAGTTATGTGATTATTAGAAAGTGGCGTGTAAATTCATCAAAATTAGTCAAATTAATCAAGTTAAATATGGCCATTGTTTCATTATTGAAAGATCAAAGCCTACCTGGTAATGTGGGCCGTCCTTGGTCCCCACTAGGTGAAGCTTGAGGTGAAGCACCCATCGGTCGAGGTACATTAGAGATACTTGTTTCTGGATGTGTAGCTCTCCAATATGCCTACGAAAATCATTCATTTATTTTGCATTTTATAGGAAAATCAATATTTATATTCATGACATACTTCGAGGTATTCAGCTATATGTTCACAAGCATCTTCCAATTGATTTTCATCAAGTATAACATCAAACATTTCTGGTGGGCATTGTGCCAGTTTCTCTGAAGCGACCATTTGTACATTTAAATGTCTCGCTTGGCTTTTACCTCGAGATTTGATCAATCTTTGCAGGACCTTCATAGAAATTGATATTTTTTTGATTAATACTGCCTTATAAATATATTTTGATTTTTTTTAATACCTTAGGGCTAGTAATTTTGAGATAAACGATACATGGAGCTAATGAAGTTTTGGCAAGTTGCGAAGGATGGTTTATTGTATCACAATCCAGTACTACAAGTTGCAATGTTGTTGCTAGCTCGAATATTCGTTCGATTTCAGCTTGGACCTCTGACAGACATGTGGAGCGAGTTGTGGAACGTTCCATAATCGCCCGTTTTGAAGGATTATTTAATAATGAACGTTTCGCTAATGAAATATCCGCCATTACTCTAGTAATTATTATTCTAAAATTATCAAAATCAACGAAAAATAGAAATCAAACAATACAGAATCAATATTAAAACAAACCTTCCTTCAAATCTATGCTTTAAAAAATCGAATAAGGCTTTCTGCATCATATCGGTAACTTCATATCCTTTCAATGAAGGACCTACTAACACTACCGGCCTCATAGAGGGAACTACATCGTAAGGAGCAGTGGCTTCTTGTTTCTTAAAGAACGGTTTCTTTTTTTCTTTTGCTGGTGGTGTTGTGAGTGATTTGCCAGAACGGGCGTTACCAACCGAATCTGACTCGTCTCCTAGAGAGACAAAAATTAACACGAATTCAACACACTATTCTTGCAAATACTATTGGAAACAAAACAAAAACAAAAAAAAAACGACTATCATAATATCTAATAATGAAACAAAATAGAAAAGCTAAAATCTATAATGTTCTAAATCTACTGCTACTTTCTAAATTAGAGGGTCATTCTTGGGTGTTTTAAAAGGGGGCGGTTTTTGGAATTTTTGGATTTTGTATGAAAAGGAAAAGAAAGTCAAACAGTAGTTGCAATCGAATTCTGTAAGTAACAAAGAGATGTCGTGCTCAAAATTATGGGGTTCTTATAGCACACCTTCATTTTTTTTTTAAAAAAAAACATCACCATCGAATAACTCAAATCCAACAAAAAAATCAAAATGTAACAAAACAAAATTTCCGATTTTCTTGATCATCCTCTCGTTATACCATTAAACATTCATTAACGTAGCTTAATATTTTAAATAATAAACATACACGTATAAGTACGTAAAAAACAACATTGAAATACATTTTTAAAAAAATAAATAAGAAAAAACCCGAATTGCAGTGTGTCTGGATAGGACATACCAGGCGTGGGAGGAGTGCTACCTCTGGAAACATCGTTACCAGCTGCCCCTATATTAGAGCTGGAGCTTGTTTTACTTGAGTAGAGTTTTGTTGTCCTCGTTTGTGCCTGTTGTAAACGTAAATTCTCGAGCTTTACTGGTGATGGTATAAAACCAATATCACAACCTTCCTTAACTAAACGACCTATCCACCAATTATTATCGTATTTCTCCTGTAATAAACAACAACAATAACAACAAAATGTTCGTTCTAACTAAATAACAATAACAAAACAACCTTGATGTGTAAAAAATCTCGAATATCAAACGATATAGCATATCCATGTACCGGTGAATCGTCATCTAATGATCCATCATAGGCTACGTTGGTTCTAACGGCGAATGCTACCGGTTTCGTCTAGAAAAGAGCGGAATCAACATTCTGTAAACAATCAATATACATACATAGTGCAACCGTGTTTGATCATTGTTTTCGTTTTGATAACTGAAAATAGATCAAAGGATTGCTTTTGATCAATGACACGGTTGTAAAGTATTTTGTACGAAAGTTATCCAACTTTCACATATTTAAGCTTTATAACAACGATAAACCTAGCTTACCCTAGCTTTCTCCAACTGACTAAGTGCCTGCCTTTCCTTTTCACGCCGCAACGTCTCTTTCTCCTCGTCCAGCGACAGATCCGAAGAAGGCTGAGAGTAGTTAGAATCAGCTGAGCCCTATATGAATATCAAAAAATAATAAATCAATAATTCACCAAAACGAAGAAGAAAAAAAAAGACAAAAACAACTACAGAAATAATTGTAACTAGAAACCGACTAACCTAGATGCTTCTCAAAATAATGACGATATAATGATTCTAATGATGATCGAAGCCTTAAAAATATGATTCTATAAGTAACTAAATGATTGAATTGTTGTCTACTATTGATAATGAGATAGTTGGATGAATAAAATCTACGTTTTGATGTTCCAGATATAAATGAAGATGTTTTATAAGCATGATTAATGCTAATTAAAACGTAACATTACTTTAACAACTAATTTAACTACAAAATAGAAGACGAATAAGTGCACCAACATATACAATGATAATAGAGTGTTTCCATAAAAAATTTCTTGTAAAATCTTACCAGAGACGTGTACTTGGACATAGGTTAGTTGCAGTGCCACTGGCAAGCATGCGACAATATTATACAAGGCTTCAGCCGATCAGTGACCCTCAAAAGTTACTTAATTGCCTCTATAAGGTAACCAAAATATAAAATTAATCAATTTTGTTGAAACGTAATAAAAATAATAAATTGGTGGTTACCCGGCATTATTGCAACAATCAAGGGTCGTAAATTTCATAAATATACAGAAAAACATTTATACATAAAAGGACAATATATGTGCGAATATTGTTGATTAGTTGTGTTATTTGTGGAAGATAATAAGCTTACTGTAGAAATATTTTAATTTTAACTAATTTACAACAACACTGTTTGCGTTCATAATAAATTCGAAAATTCATTTCAATTTTGAAAATTGGAAATTTATGATTGAACATTTTAATGGAATTGGCAAAATGCCACAAATTGTTACATTTTATAGCTTGATTTTGTTATTTCCTTTCAAATGGTAATAATATCGATTAAAAAATGTGAGCATTCAATTTAATTATTAGTGAAGAGAGATATTTTGATACAAAACTAATAATTTTCATAAATAGAAACACAAACATTAATATTTCGGTGGTTTATATTTGAATTTCCTTCAATAGATCATTATCATCACAACATGCTTTTATATAAAGTTGAAGCGAACTAAAATAACTATTTTTAGTAATTTCACGTGTTCCCTTATCGATTAAGAATTTGATGGAATCATATCGAAACAGTAATAGAAGGGAAAAACAAAAATTATATGGAAGGAAACCTAGAATATTGTAATACAGCATGTCCCAGTTTTATACAATCAGATGTTCTAGTTTAAACTGAAACGCGCTGTATATTATCGCAATCAAGCAAACAAAATTCAAATAATAATAGATTCGCTGATAACAAACCGCAAGTTTAATTAATCGTTGAATTTATCCAATTATAAAACCGAATGCAGATGTATTGCACGTTATTCATCGAACATTCCAACTATTTGATAATGTTCCACATAAGGCGATCTCAAGGGAAATCAAATGTGTTTCCGGTAACAAACTAATAAATTTCATATTTAATTCGGGGATTGAATCCTCATCAATACTATCAACAATCAAATTTTCTGTAATAATCTGGCGCTTTATCGTATTTATTATCAATATTATTATTATTATTTAACGATAAAAATCTCTCACCTGAGTGAAGAGTTTATTATATCCTTGATTGTTGAAATTGTTGTATCCTATCATATTGCGACATTTCAATGACACATTCGCGTGTACCATTCAATAATGCGCGAATAAAATACTTTAGCGACAACAACACGTCACTATTTTGATAATAAAATATTATTAGGAAGCACTAAAACTGATCAGATGTTGTTTAAAAAAAAAACTTGACATATTCCCGTTGTTTCCTAAATTAATTTCGAATTATCGATGTGTTTTTTTAGATTTAAATTACAAAATAATTGTTGTACTTGTGTTGTTGTTGTTGTTGTTGTTGCTATTGTTGAAATACAATAAGAAAGCATCATCACCTTATTATTAGCGGCCGTATTTTACTCTATTTTCAATTTACAATAAAAATTTTGTGTAAATACTCCTTATATCTAAACACTTAATTGTAAATATCAAAAGAATTATTCTTAATTATATTACCCGATATTAAGCTCGTTTTGTTTATAATAATAATAACAATAATTTGTTATAAATTAATTCATTTATTATTAAAAATGTTCACGAAACAAAATTTTCTATATTGTTGGGAAAAACGAATGTTTTTCCTCTTATTTCGACAATCACTGTTCTATACCAGTATGTAATGCGGGTGAATGCCGCTAGGTTGTGTATATAGTCGGATGTTGGATTTTGAGCTTTACAGTAGAGCTTTCAGCTTTTGGACTATACACAGTTTTCAGTAGGTGGGGTTTTTTCAGTTGTGTGTTAAACGCAAGCGCAAGTATCGATTCGAACAACTGACTGACAAATACATACGCAATCATTTACAATAAACACACACACATATATAAATACATATAAATAAATATACACTTATCAGAAGATCGTAAAAATCGAAATTATTAATAACAAATAAAACCAACAATCAATAAATGATAAAATAGAGGAATCAATATAGATCTTGTATCGTCCGGGATAATTCGAGGATTTTTGTTTGTAAATTATTTGTAATTACAGCAAATAATTTTTGATTAGTTTTCCGCTTTCTTTGCCAATTTGGTTGTAATGCAATTCAATGGGAAATTTTCAATCGTATTGATTTCTCATTAATATCAGTTTTGTGCTTTTGACGTCGCATCAACTGAAAAGCCGCTATATGCCTTCATACGATTCACAATTGATAATGGCCGTATTTATTGTCAACATTTTATTATTGAATACAATAGCAGAGATAGCGACCGTTTCATCAAATTCATCAATAAATAAATAGATTGATTCATTATTAGTTGTGTTTAGTAAAAGAAATGCGGCTGAAAAACTATATCCATCGTCTCCAAAATTACACTGAAGTCTAAATATTTAAAGAGAAGTGATAAAAGAGGATCGTTTTTAGTTTAAAGCACTTCTACCAATCTATCTACCTTTCTCACTCTATCTAACCGACGTCACATCTATTTCGATATATCCTGTGACACTGATTTCCAAAAATTTTTTTCAAAAAAACACACTCTAATAATATTTACCCGTCTTTTATTGCGTCCAAATGGTATGTAGGAATGATGATGATGGTGATGGTGGTGTCGATCACCATGATGATGTTTTTGGTGGTGTTTTTTCCTAGATATCATTATTATATGAAAATAGTATGCAAATGAACTATTTACTATGACAGCACAACTAAATGGAATTTCATCATAAAAACATAAGTCATTTTAATTTAATACCACACAATTTTACCACTAAATCAAAAAGGAACAAAGATGCTTTATTTTTTGTTTGGTGAATAATAAAAAAGGAAAGAAATATTTGTATCACAGCACAAGATTTGCCTCTATTATTTTTTATTTTTTTTGATTTTTTAAAATTCTCTTGTATTTCTTTTTTCGTTATTTTTCTAAGAATGTTTTCACAGATCACAGACGTTGGGGTTTTTAGAGCTGTGTTGTTTTAAAAAGGAACATAGTGCTAGCCAAGTTTTGTTGGACCATTCCAATCGAGAAGTGGTTCTATAAATAAAAATAAAACTCTGCATATTGGTTTTGTTGTTAAAGTTCATATTTTATGTAGGTACGCTTTTTTTATTTATTTTTTCGAATATTGTCGAATTAAAAATTAAAATTCGCAAACGATGCATAAAATCGAACAGTTCTAACTATAAAGAAACTCGTATTTGTAACAATCTGATTTTCATTTATAAATTCCAGTTGAACTAAATTTAGTACGAATTCCTGTTTGTTTTATAAATTTATAAATAAACTACAAATGATCTTACCAAGTCTTATTCAAAATATTTAGAGTTTTAAGAGATTTATTCGTGAATTATTTGTTAGTTTTGGAAACTACATTTGAAAGATAAATCGATTTTGTTTGCAAGGAAATTTGAGGAAAAAGCCGGATTTTCTCCATAGTGTTGCTTATGAAAAGCGTCAGGAACGGGCAATCTTTACGAGATGCTCCTCTTACATCAATTTTCAATATAAAAGTCAATGAACTTTGTCCTGTATTGAGAACACAACTATCTTCACCGAAAATAGCGAAATTTAACAAAAATCTCCACTTATTATCACCTTTATTATTGATATTCTAATGATAAGTTGTAATTTGCCTGAAAAGCGTTGTTTATTAAAATTTCAAATTTGAAAAATCGGGTTTCATGCGGAAAAATTTCCTGTATTCCTACAAATTGAAGTATAGAAATTGTGCGCTAGATGACGCAACTACTCGATTGTAGAGATTTCAAACTATTAGCATTAGATGTCGCCAGGAATATTCCCGAGCTTTTTCGCAGCCAACTATAATCGTAAAATCAAAAGTTTCAAACAAACAAAAATTGGAACGTTTTTCTGGATTTTCTACAACTATCCTTGTATTTTTCCCAAATTGTGGAGCAAATTAGAGGAAATTGCGAGATTTTTCGATGTAAATTAATGAATAATTGGTTTATTGGAGGAGGTATTTTGCCCCACCATCAAGTACCCACCCACAAATTCTACACAACTAATGGCAAACAACTATACCACACTCTATAGAATTTGTCGTCCAACAATCATAAAGATTCGGTTATTTTTGGTGATTTGATTTTATTAAAACGCCCTTGATGAATTTTCTTTTTGTTACAATTTTTTTAAAGAAAAAGCACATAAAAATTTACATAAAATCGAGAAAAACCGGAAAGTTAAATCGTGAATTTTCTAAATATATCGGATGATTCAAGCGAAAATATCAAAAGAAATAATTAAATTTGCTATGCTATAAAAACAGCGTAGTATAATATTGCCTGAAAACAATAAAAATTCTGCTGAAAATCGCCCATAAGGACGATTAATGTTTTTATTGCTTCTACTACTATCAAACAAATAGCATTACATACGTATAACAGCAATCTGATAACCTTTTTTATAGCAGAGTTTGCCAAAGAAAAAACAACAACAAACAAAACAAAATCGAATTTAATTAAGAAAATTTGCAATCTGATAAACGGATATTATTTAACATTTGACATTTAATTACACACGTATAGATTAGATTTTTTTTGTTTATTTTGTATTTAAACATGTGCGACAACAAGAGTCAGACTGGGCCCCGGTAAAAATCTTCCAGGAGCTCCAAAAAATGACGTTTCATTACAATTACAACGACGTCGGGAGCGCCATTCCAGGCCCCAGAACATCCCGGGCTTCGCTAATTTGTACCGGCTGTACCCCCCTGACAACAACAACAACAACAAACTGTCGATCGATAAAACAACAAAAAAATCTAGAAATATTTACATATTATTAACAAATAATAGTTAACTATCTATCTAATTTCATAATTTTGTAATTCAACGAAGTTGTGGCACTTTATTGAACCGGTCGTGGTCTTATTTTGAATTTCAAAATACATTTTATATAGAGATATGCAACCGAATCGGACGATACGTTTGTTAATAAATTTAATACGAAGAAGACATAAATGTTTTTGGGAGAAAATAAGAAGAAAACAACTGCCATATAAATTATCGTAATCGTTACACGTTCACCTAGTTTGAAGGGAGTAAAGTAGGGCGTTTTAAAATGCATTAAGTTACATTGAACATATGCAACAACAACAACAACAACAACAACTCTTGAGTCTTCCTTCTTTTGCAATAATCACTTCCACAAAATGCTCAATTGAGAACAACTCTATCCTTGTCTTACTTGTAATGGTTCTTCGTAACTATAGGAGTTTCCGATGATTTCGACAAAGATAGATGATATCTTAAACAAATAGTTATCTACCGCAAGTTGCTGAAAATTACGATAAAGATAACCGGGATATTGAACGTTATCTTTAGCTTACAGAAAATTTATCAGAGAAATTTTAATAAAATTAGAAATTGAAGAAAAAAACTACTTTTTATAATTTGGCAATTATTCTAAACGATTAGAATTGTTTAATGGACAAGTTGTCCAGTATAGAAGGCGATTGACCTATCATGAACTTTATAGTTTTTTTTTTTGTATCGGAATTGTTGAACATTTTACAAAATTATTAACAATAAAACCAAAACAAAAAATTGATTAAATATATTTTAATGGTTACCGTAACATTAAATTTAATTAACACACAAACGTACCTACAGTACCTGTGTTATAATGGGAAATTATTTGACAATTATTTATGTGATAGTATAGTCGAAATTAATTAGTCTACGACAAGCTTTTCAACCTAACAACTGTTCTACTACAGCGGTTTGATTGTACAAATTGGATTGCTTCCTCTTATTCGGCGTCTTTCATAAAAATCTGTTAGTTTTCGATTAAAAAAAAAAATTGTCACTAATTAAAAATTTCTTATGGTAATCATATTATATAAAGATCGATCCAAAACATGGGTAACATCTAGTAGTATTATTTAATGTTTAACTACCATGTGTCTTATGAAGCTTGTATTTTCTCGTTTCAAATCGATAGATTTTGACAGATTAATTAATGAGATCTACGTGCTTCTAGTCTGTTTTTGTCCAATCATCACAACAACAACTATACTAATACATAAAACATATTATAGAAAATATTCTTAGAAATGATAAGTGCCAAAATATTAGGGCCAGATGCAGTTGTTGTTCGTTCTTATTATATGAGAAACACATTGAACTTCCGGCGTCTTTAGTTTGATGTTCATTTTCGGGACGCACATATGCTGTTTTGTTGCAACAAAACATGCAATGTGATATTTCGTGTAGATTTGACCACCATTATAATTTTTTTTAATTTTCCACCATAGATGTGTTTTATCAATTTATGAAATCTCTACTGTAATCGTCAAATTAACTCAACTGAAAATTTTTAAAAAAATAAACTTGAATTGAAATTGTTTCGAGCTTTTTTTTCCACAAAAGTAATGGTTATAGAAGCCTATTCAAGTACGGAAACTAAAAGTCAACTATAGTGGATGGTATATAAAGGAGGAGGAGAGTCCTAAATGTGATTGCAACATATGGTATAGCTTTTGGGTGTTGTGTTGTAAAACGTATTGCAGTGTGTGCTTTAATGCCTCTTTTCCACTGTATCGAATTACTTTTCTTTCTAACCTTTTCTAACATTAAAATATTTGCAATCTCATTTTAACTTTTACGCAGATAAGGACACAAAACAATTCACTACTTTCTAGGATATTATCGTTCAACTAAAGAGTTTGTGTTATCTTTCTACACCTTTATTTTTTGTTATTAATTGTTTACGGTTACAGTAGGTATTGGAAAATTTCCGTTTGAATTTTTGTTAGAAGAAAATAGTGTCATAATTTACAAAATAAAATAAATTGTAGACGATTCCATCATAAATTATTAAAAACAGTAGTTTTAATTAGTTAGTTCTCATTCTCAAAAATTCCTTATTTTGTTTGGTTTTTGTTTGTCTTGTTACTATATGTATATGTACATAATTATTTGATTTTTACTTTATTTCTATATTAATTTCTTTCTTTTTCCGTATAAATTTAACCACATCCGGTTCCCAAACTAAAATTTATAAAATGTATTCTATAACATTTTTCATAATGCATTTTTATTTAATAATTAACAAATTAAGTTATTCGTAAATGTCAAGTATGTTTTGTATTCTTCATTTCTTTTTAAAGAAAGAAATAATTAAAGAGTTTCACCAGTCATCAGGATGATGTACAATTTAATCAGCTTTTCCACTGTAAATACAACAAGTTTTGATGAAATCTTCTGCCTTATTTAATAATTCACTTTTTATTATTAGAGAAATCTGTTCGGTTTCGTATTTTTATAACTTCCTCTTGTCTATTAAATTATCCAACCGAATGTCTGTTAAACACCAATATCCGATAAATCGAAATATTAATCGATTTTCCTTATTTGTCTACTTGTTTTAGAACAATCGTTTTATAATCGTTAAAATAACGGAAAATTGGTTATTTCCTTCCCCTTGCTGTTGATATAAACGTGAATAAGTAGTGACTTATAAAACATATTTCCTAACTAGAATTATGTTAGTAATACCGGTATTACACACACAAATTGTGAAAAGTCGGAAAATGTGAATAATGGTGTCATTACTAAAAGTGCCGAGAACATCATGAATAATCCGCCACTTTATAAAATGACTTCTTGATATATTACGCTTCTGATCGTATTGCTAAAATTTTCGTATTCATCTATGATAACCGCCTTTTTCTACCTTAAATGCTAGTTTACCACCTACATTTCAATTTTTAATTAAAACAAGGTAGTGTCTATACCCAAAAAAACTAGTTCCCAATTAAATGCTAATTAAGACCGGTTAATTGACTTTAATAACAATAAATAGTGCAAAAACCCCGGACAACGGACAACTAAACCGAATGGAATTTTATCCGATTTCACAGAATTACCATCAATTACTCAATATTACCAATACAAAAAGGATGAATCTGTGGTATAAAACAACAGTTGTAATCGTCGAATTTGTGAAATAAAAATGAAAAGTTCAATATGATCGACACAATATTAATTATATTGTAGAATGTTGTTTTTAATGTTGTTTTAGACGTCTTATTGCTGCTAGATCAAATGTCAAAAAAGTTTACTAACCTCTCAATTTAGAATTGTTTTAAAAATAATAACAAAACGAATAAAGCCGGTAATAAAAGTCTTTTGAAGAGAAATAAAGCTTTCACACCTACAACATAATCATATAGAAGATACGACAAAATAATAATAAAAAAAAAAAAACGAATCATCTCAAATCGTTCTCATGAACGTTAATAACAAAATAACAACAACAACAACAAAAAATTGTATAAATAAAATCGGTTCAATGGCTGGTGTCCAAAAACTCTCCACAATCCCGCACAGACATACATCATCCATCTTTTTTCGATTCATTGAAATTACCATACAAACATTGTTTGTGTGTATATTTAAAAAAAAAATTTGTATAATATTTGTTGTGGTGGTACACACACAACTATACGTTTATTATACGAGATTCGAAAATGAGAACAAAAATAATGTTTCGCAACATATATTTAAGTGTCTGCGTCTGTTTAAATTTTCTATGTTTTGTTGGTAATTTATTTAAGGTGTCTGTTAGTGTGTATTTTTATAATATTTGTAAAAATGTTTGTACGTTTGTACGCATTACTCAATCATCATTTTCTCTATAGTAATTCTTTACGTAACATATAGCCCACGCACATTTATTAGAAAATCTCTCTAATATTGATAATTGTTTGAGAAACAACGATACTAATTATAAAGAAAGCTTTCTTATGTTATTGATAATAAATTCATAATGTTGATATAATTCAATTTTTATTGATTTTCAGTGGGAATTTGTGCTAAAATCTCATCTCTTTCATAGAAATACAGTTGATCCTGTTATCGACATCTCTCTTTTATTTGCCGTTTCCTTATATCCTTCAATCCCTTTACTAGTAATTAATTATATGATATTCTCTCTATTGTCGAATAATACAAAAGGATGATGATCATGATAATAGTATTGTGTTGATTAAGAACAATTCAATTTTAGACACGTTCTAATGGATTATATTTGCCAAGATTTGTTTGATATTTAAACTAAAATCAACTAAAAATAACGGAAAAAATAAATGGGAGAGGAGTATGTAACGTTTCAAATCAACGTAATACAGCTCTATTTTTAATTAACATTAACTAATATTAATCAGAGCCAACCTAATTCCAGTGATCCTTATGAAACGGATTTATTTTTAGTGTACTACAACATATAGTAAACCCCCAGTTATATGTATACCTCTACATATGTATGCTATACGCACATTATCCGACACAAACATTGAATATAAGCCAATAGGATTTAGTAATCATCCAAAGAATATTTTTAATCATTTGTGTAATTGGAACGTCTTTCAGATTTCAGATAAAAATAACTTTTTTTTTTGATTATTGTAGAACATAGTTGTAAATAATTATTGAATAACATAGAGTGTATAGATTGCATTTTTATCTGGAATTGTACACGTGACGTGGCACGTGTCTGTAACAGTGTTGTTGACTATTTTCGTCTGTAGGCACGGGTTAAGAGCGACTAGTCATTGCTGACTATAGTGACCCCCCATTGATTTAAGCGACAGTTGTGTAACAGAATATCCATGTCAGTCAGTTTTTGACATTTCAATTATTATAATTAACATGACTGTATTATTTTCGAAAATCATTTTAATTATGGCTTATACGTTGTTTAACTCGCTCTCTCATTTGATAGTTTTCAAGTATCACAGTTGTTGTTGTTGTTCGTTTTTTATGAAAGTTCTAGAGCATCATCTTATCGTATAATAATCTCAAATGATTATGGATAAACGCCTACAATTCACTTAAATAATAAATGAGTGACTATTTAAATTGAATGTAAGACTGTCATGATTCTATACAATGACAATAAGATGAAATATTTATTGTTTCACCGAATATTACAAATCTACTTGATGGTAAATAACGCAACTACACTAACAAACAAACAACAAAAAAAAAAAAGAATAAGATAAATGAAACAAGACAGCGTATATGTAAAAATTTTTGGTGATATATCATAGAACAAAAGTCCTGAAACAATTTGAAATATGACTGGTATCAGTTGCGACACACTTTGAAGTCACTGAATAATAAAAAGGAACTAAAAGGACCCACACAACTGTATATAAAATTTATTTATTTGTATATAAACAACAAAAATAAAAATAAAAAAAAAAAAACGTTATTGGAAGATTTCGAAATCCATTACAATAAGAAATTTTAATGGAAAATTCTCTGAATATGTAGATATTATAGAATGAGTTGAAATCAAATGTACTAAATCTAGCTGTTAAAAGAACAAGTTAAGGATTTGGTATGTCTCTAAAAAATTCTCATAATATATATAGACAAAGACAGATTAAACAAATGTTATTTCTTCAATATTACGTTATTCTTCTCCTATAAAACATCAATTGAACAACAAGACAAAGATAACAAGATCACATTTCTAAAATAGATGGGTATTATTATTATTATTATTATTATTATTATTGGTGGACTTGCTGACGCAATTTCACATATTATCTATCTTACTACCTACCCACTAGTTAAAATGTCCGATGAGAGGATTTGAACGTTATTACTCGAATCTTGATTAGGAACAGGTTTTCGACATTTTTATGTACCGACTCAAAAATAATTACATAAATTAATTATATTTCGGTTAGGTGAGGTGAGAGATAGAGATAGAAACAGTATTTTCAGTCTGGTAGTTGATTATGTACACATATACAGGCTTGGCGTTTCTAATGCGAACGCACGAAAAACTACCAACACTCTTAGGAGTTGCGCATAAGTTAGAATGGGAGATTTGCGAAATTCCGGCAATTGACACCACCCACTCTTAGACATTTCTCTACATCACACCCCTTCCATTCACAAAAGTCTAGCTTGAATTTTTCTATCTTTGTCACGATGGTGAAACATCAGCAGGTAAAGATCGAAGTAGATTATTGGTCAAATACCGTTGATCTCATTCTAACTTATGGGAAACCGTAAGTGAGTGGTGCTGGTACTTTTTCCTGTGTTATTATTGGGAACGCCAAGTCTGTATATGGTTAAATCAAAGACAGAACTACTGGACATTTGAATTTTTGATTGTAAATGTAGAAAAATTGATAAATGTTTTTATAATCGAATTTCACCAGAAATAAAAATTTTTTTTTACTTACTCATTTCTAATTGATTAAAATATGGTATAGAGAAATGAGAGGTTGACAACACAACATTGACGATATGGAGAAAAAGATGGAAAATCTAAGACGCGACATTTATATGGTAATTTTGTCTTGCTTTTCCTGATTAACTTTCCAAATTACTTTACGAGTTACAAGAATTTTTACAGCTTCTAGTTGGACAATTTGTGGTTTCCACCATCGTTATCCGATTAGTTGATTATATATTTTTTTTGTTGTTTTATTTTCTAACAAAAATCATTGTAAACATGTATGTTGTGTGGTTTTTTTTTCCGACTTCAATATAACAAGAATTTTTATAATCGCCAATAAATTATAAAAATTATAAATAACGAACAATTATCGTTTTTTTTTTCCGAACATTTTTTTTAAGAATAATAACCAATATGATGAGAGTTTTTTTTTAATGATTCTCTAATCTTACGAAGATGTTGTTGTTAATAAAACTTTTATTATCATCGAGAAAAAGAACGAGAAAAAAACACGTCTACATCTAATTAACTATGGTTACTTTTTTATTATCAATATCATCATCATTATATTATTAACATTACAATTTCAATAGTTTTATATAGAATTTACATACAAATTGGCTATTACCAAATTTGTTTATCTCTTTCTCTACATATGGATCGTAAAAAATTTTGACTTTTAAAACTAATAAAACATTGAAAAATATCGTTTTTGAATAAAATGTTAACAATTTTTTTTTTCTTTTCTGCATAATTTCAAACAGTATTTAATATGCTTTTTTTTAATAGTTTTTAACAACAATATTGATATATAGCAAAACAGGTTGGTTTTCTAATTAAGTTTACCAACCAATAATAAAAAAAAACCTACAAAACGACAGCGAAAAAAGTATAAATTTATAATTTTATTAATGAGGTTTTTAGTTGAAAATGTTACGAAAATAAGAAGCTGTAGAAATTAGTCAGTGGCGGTACATTACGTATGTAGAATTCAATGGGATTACAAACACGTTAGATTTGAATTAAGGAAACACGTGTAAGATAAATTGATTAGTACTTTTTATTGACTTTCATTAATAAATCAGTATATACTACTAGACTAGACAACAATTCCTGCTGCGTTATAGATGATAACAGACGTGGGAATGTTACCGATTAAGAAAAATGTCAAAAAGAGTGTACTCATATAGATAGAATTTCAAACATTTTGTTACATGTCTATCTACACATATTACATGTTTATTAATTTTTTATTTATTTTTGTTTTAAATAAAGGTCAATGCGCGCTTCCATCTACCTATATCTGTTCGGTATTTGTTCTTGAGCAACCCAACAACAATCCAAAACTCATTGCTTTATTTCATGAAATATTAAAGACTAGGTCCACTACTTGAATCAGATAAGATATTCAATAATTGGTCTAACAGTACAGTATTACCATCTCATATACACATTTACAACGGGTTTTTAAAGGATATTGGTCGCTTCAGGTCGATTTAAATTAATGCACTAATTTTTTTTTCGTTCGTTGTTATTTCTGTAACATAATTACGATTTCGAAAATATCAAGAAATATTGTTTGTTGTTGTTTTTTTTTTGCTGAAAATCGATTCCGATCAAAGCATCAATTATCTCGAATAGTTCACAAAATTTTTAAATATGAAACTATCCTGTTGTTGTTGTTGGTGGTTGTTTTCTTAGAATTTTGTGGAAGATCTCGCGTGTCATACGATAATATTAAAAGCGAAAATATTGAAAAAAAATTAAATCTTCAACCAACTACCTGACTAATATCAAATCATTTGGTTGTTTATTATATGATTTTTGACGGTATTTAGAATTAATACTTAGAATTTCGGTGTTTGTAGGAAAACAACAGAAAACGATACGATTCCATTATAAAAATATGCAAATAACTTATTAAAATAGCATGTTATAGGAAATTTGATTGACTGTCTAATCGTCTCTAATATCCAACAGTCTGGAAGTGGATATTTATTTTTTTTTGGTCTACAACAACATATCCTTGATGATATAGAACAAAGAATTTTATCCTATTCGATTAGAGTTAATAAATGCAATTATTTTGTTGACAATATTAAAATAAGTTTTAGTGATTAGAATGGAATTGTAAATCATCAAAGTACAGAAGGACCGCCAGTTTTTTTCAAGCTACCAAGTTGTCAACACGTTTAAATTATAGGCAGAGAACAAAACCTAAAATAATTGTATTTTAACAGAAAAACCGGACATAGCTTCTCGACTTAATTTATTTGATGGCCATACCGAAACGTGGTTCTGTATTGTAATCGACTTATAGATGTTGTTATTGTTGTTGTTGTTGTTGTTGTTCTGAAACTTTAAAAGACAAAAGAATAAAATCATCTAATGGTTACCCTCAAGTCACAAACACACACAATACGAAAAGAAGATTAAGGAAAAAAAACAAAAGTAGAATAGTAGAACCGATACAGTAAACGAACAATGTCAGAACAATGTGTTGAATTCTAGGAAGAACATTTTAGAAATTCTCCAAATCTTGACTAAAATAATAAAGGTCAAAATTTTCGATTTTATGCCAAAATTAGATTGAAAATGGTCGTCTCTCCTGGATTGGGTATTGTTGTGCATATTTTACAAACATATCCAGAATAGAGAAGTAGTACATATCAATGACGGTTCGACAACTATACCCTTGTCATAATCTGATTAACTTTCAGGACAAAATTAAACATGCATTATATGTCGGTTGTTCTAGTTTTTCATTTTATTATATTGTGCCTACATTATAGTTCAACTCAATGGTTTTACTAATTTGATTAAGCAATCAAGGAACCTTTAATTGGGTCAAAACCATCAAGATTTCCTTTGATTATAGTCCATGTCTTTACTGTATCAATTTTTCAGTAGATACGCCACTGTATTAAGGGTTTGTTGTTGTTGTTGTTATTATTAATAATATAAATGTTATAATTCATTGATGCACACATAAACAAAGAGACCGGTTGACCTCGTACATGCTTCAATCGCATACTCATACTACCTGCGAGCTTTCATAGTTTCAAAACAAAAACTGCCAAATTGGCCGAATTAATTTACCATTAGGATTTCTCGATAATAATGCACCAACTGATGCTATACATAATAATCATACTAATTCGTTATGCCAACAACAATAGCAACATTGGAATCGACTACATTTAATATAATCGTTTTGTTTATGTTGTTTGTCTGGTTTTTATTTTTTATCTTAAATCAATCATCACAGAAAGCTCTCTAAATCTCCTCTCCAAAAGCCACTGAAAAATTAGAGAATTTTATACATATATGTATGTGGATATGTATGTGGATGTGTGTGTGTGGACAAAGTTTGAAACTAGAAAACGTCAATTTCACTTTACTGTTGGAAATTTCACTGACATGTCAACCATCAATAAGTAATCGACGAAGAACTGAAATGGCATATCAAACTGAAATGTCAACTCGTGTCATCCAAATTGACACTGTAGTAATTTGGGGCTTTTTCCCCTACGTCAACCAATATTATACATAATTTCTTTTACATGTCGGCCAAAGTTCCCTAAATAACAACAATCAAATCAAAACTTACAAATGTGAATGCTTTTTCTTTATGTGTGTGTGTGTGTGTGTGTGTGTGTGTGTCTTTAAAAAATTGATTAAACAATAATATTTGCTTTATAATAACGCAATTCACAGATGGTCCATATCTGAGCATCATCTAGATTCTAGATTCTGTTTAAAGTTTACGTTAAAAAAAATTTTTTTTTAGATTCTTCTATATCTAGAATCTCTTCACGTACAAGCCGTTTCTCAAATAACAGATAAGTGTTCTACAAACAGTGCAGTCATAAATCTCTATCCTATCATACATATATCTGCAATCACTAATTCGTGTCTCGACGGTAGTGGCGTCGGTGTCGTTTCCCAATGGACTTGGTATAAGGATGTGGATAGTCCAAGTTCGGCGCCACGACGCTAGGCTGTTCTCGTTGTTCTCCTAACTTACTGGCGTCAGTATTATAGTAGCATCAATGATGTTAATAATGACGACTATACTAGTGGATACTATATACATAAAACAGTCGCAAATACGATTGCGTGCATTATATATTTTGATCGATGCGCCGGAAGAGTAGCAATGGGAAAAGCTGTGCGCACCCACGCACCGGTACGCACGTGCCATCACCAGGAGCAAACACCTCTATGTACCCTACATTTGTACAGCGCAATGACGGAAATATCACCACCACCACTACTATCAACAACAATAATAACAACAACAACAGCAGCAGTTGCAGCAATGTACCGAGATCGGATTCTTAAAATACAATTTTAAATTAGAGCAACATCTCAGCTGGGATTATTTTAAAAACTACTACTTTAAAACATAATTAATGCCAGTCTTTAATACTGGAATTACAAATGTATCGGTTTTTTGTCTTATTGTTATTAACACACTATTGTTGAAAATGTTCTCATGAAGGAAAAGCAGTCAAATCGTTTAGGTCGCATTTTTAAGCCTCACAGTATTCCAAAGTTGGCACATAAATCGTAGAAAATTTGTTGAACTACTCTTAAAGAATTGCGAGCAGCAATGCGAATGACACATAAAAACGGGACATGATAATAACAAAAAAAAATACAAGACGATAGAGATAGAGATGGATTAAAGTTAGTGGAAGGAAAAAATGAGACTAAAAGCACTGTATAAAGTTGCCAGGAAAAGTTGAAAGTAAAAAGAAACTCTGTACAGTAGTGTGGAAAAACTGCGAAAAAAAAAACTTTACACAACACTGAAAATGGTCTTCAGTGACATGTTAGTGGGGCAAGTTTTTCTTTATGTTCCTGTTTACTGAAAAAGTTGGAGATTTATGTATTTAAATAGGAATGTTAACAACAATCGTCATTATTAAAATAAAGAAACGATCAAAATTGTCCCATTTAACAACACTTTTTTGTATACACAATTCAAAATTTCATTTCAACTAAAAATGGTTGTATGAAAAAGATTTGGGTGTTGTTTTGTTATTTACCATAGGTAAAATAATGTTTAATAAAAGCTCTTGGACTGACAGGTCCGCTTGGGGCCACACTCACACACGACTATAATGTACATAGAGTCTCAGTATTAGATAAGGATAGCCCCGAATACACCGCAATTAGACTGTCCATCAAATGGGCGAGGGACGGGCCCGACATCACTTATTCGGACGAGATGTTAATTAAAGGTATACACACACACACAGACACATACTTATAAATAGATAAATATACAGATATGTATATATGTAGAATAGGGGGAGACAGACAACAAGGGCGAACTCTCAAAATCACTTTTGCAAGTTGTTGACGGCTACCTAACTTACTCATTATTTAATAGATATCGCTTAATTTGTAGTTACACAAATAAATCGGCATTGAATAATATATTTATGTGAATATAATTAATTAATAGCCACTGATTTCCAATTTAATCACGTCCCTGTAGAAGGTCATGAGTTCAATACTATAGATAGAAACGACTTTATTAATTTCGAATCGACAATAATTAATTGTCAAATGTCCTGAAGCTATGTAGTTTTTTCCATATACCTAACAATGTTCTAGGTATGAATAGAAAAGACTTTGTATAATTAATCAATAATCTAATTATAACCGTCTAATCTAGATATTAAAAAAATAATTCAATTAATTAATCTAATAATATCGAAAAAAATGGGAAAAAAGAAGTGTGATGCGCTTTTTTTTTTGCTTTCAAAGATTCAAAATGTAGTCGAGCTGATATTAAAAAGCATTTTAAGAATATTGACTCCTTCACTTGCTTGTCTTATTGTTCCTTTCATATTCTGTTCCATCGTTGTTGTCGTCGTCGTCGTTGTTGTTTTCATCTTCTCTGTTCAGATATTTTTTGGGAGTGGTATGACCATGCTACATTATTTCAATACCTAATTATTGTTTACATCTCAAGGTGACCGCTAGTTATATATATATAGGTATATGTATATATAGCCATAAATACTATTATATGTCTTAAGAACAGGTAAGTTTGGATATATACCTGGATGTTTTAATGCCCGGGTTATTCGCTTCAAATATATGCACCAACAACCAGAGACACACCACACAATCAAATAGATTAATCTTACTGGTAGTTGGGTTATTGTGGTTTCTTTTCAATCGAACCAAACGAAAACCAACGTAATGAAACAGTTGTTTATATGTAAAAACCAAAAAATAAAAAAAATAAAAATTGTACAGGCTACAAGCAATGGAATATTCCTTGTTGATAGAGTTTCATTAAATCTATTGGAATGTGATGGTAAAAATCATATGAACCAGAAGAGAGCAGTTTATGAAGTTGTTTTTTTTTTACTCTCAACAAAAATCTGATTATTTAGTCAAATTTAATTATGTAAATTTCAGTAAAATACATATTTAGCTTAGAAAAAAAAAAACGATAAACAACTGCAAGAATTCTATTTAAAAGAATGTAAATTAATACCGATGCATCATATAATAGGGTACCTCTACTGGAAATTATTAATAAACAACCCAACGATTTTCTGATGCCACAGTTTTAATTAAAATTGCTGGTGCTGTCAACGACCGAATCGAAATCTTTCATATTAGAACTCTTCAAAACGTTTAACAACATTTAATTAACACCGTCAGAATTCTTAATCAATCAAAATGCAAGAGGAAAAAATTTAACAAATTCGATCACAAATTACAACAATTATCAACCTACTTGAAGAAAAATTGAAAATATTGCATGATTCAAATGAAGCATTAAAGCTACACTTTTGTATGTTTAAAGATATAAAGACAAACGGTTAAATAGATGTTGGAAGCAAGCCAGATATGTTGCATACATGCACGATTTCTTTTTAAAATTTACGATGTGGTTGGATTATTGAGGATTTGACTAAATGTGTGTTGCTTTACGTTTTAAGATAATTTTATGTGCATTATAACTGTGTATGTGTGTGGATTTAAGCTGTTCAATCCGAAAAGAAAGTAATTCGTAAATATTTTTGTTTGTTTTCAATGCAAAAAACCCAAAAAAAAATCAAAAGAAACACAGTTCCTGCGCGACAAAATATCTAAATTTATTTCAATGTTTGACATAAATTCACCAAATGTTGTTCTTTAATACGAATTTTGTTATTTACATATTTTAAACTAATTTTAATCCATTTGGCAGATGAATCATAATAACAATACAGGCTCATTATTGTTGGTTTTGTATTTAATCAATTTGAAAGAAAGGTTACCGATTTTTGTTGGAAAAACATTTTTTTCTCATACTTCAAACATAGATAGACAATAATAAATCAGTTTAATTCGTGATCGTTGCGATTTTAATTCTTTTTGTTGTTGTTGTTGTTGTTGAAAAAGAAGAGAGGACCTTTCGCATTACCTCTGCTATAAAAATCTATATGGCGCTTTTTTTTCTCTTAATTGTTAAAATGCCGATCTATACACATATTATCCATACAGATATGTGTATGGTCATCTTTTTGTATGCATGAATATATGTATGTATGTGTGTGAATGTACGAAATTGGTAGACGATCATAAATTGGACCTAACGCTTGCCATACTCGCTCACCTTGGCTGAAAACTTTAAAATGTTTGGTTCTTTGCACCGTTTTAATACATACACATACATACAAACAAACACTATCACCATCATCATCATCATCATTATCATCATCAATACGCCCGCTATACATCACTTGTATGGTCCTCAGGTAGAAATTGTATAGAGAACGACTATTCGTAGGTACATTTCGGTTAAGTTCATTGGATTCCAAAATATCGATAACGATCGTTATTTATTATTACTTTTATACAGATTTATTGGTTTATTTCTAATTCGCAAATTATTTTGGCAATGACCAAAAAAAAAAACAAAAAAAACAACCGTCCAAACAGTGGAATTGCGCCGTCGAATTTTCGATGATAATCTATGATTAACATTACCATAGATTTATAATACGTTACATTCGTTCCTTAAACATTAACGATAATTCAACATTTAATTAATAGTTTTAATTATAATACAGATAGGTTGAATGAAAATTTCCAATAGTTATTACTGGTTAACATGCCAAGTTTTTGTGATTCATTAGAAATTATTTACCGAAACGGTGGCTGGCTATCTAAACACCAAAAAACTATAAATCAATCTGAAGAATTTTGTAAATATTTGCCGAAAATTATTCCAAAATTCCACGATGATTCTTAATCGCCACCCATCTCCCCGCTACACCTACTCACGTAATTATAAAACACCTAATCGATATAAAAATTGATTTTAAACTGATTTTAAACGAATAGAAGCCCAGATTTTCGAATCGGAGCAGGAACTTGCTGAAATCTCACAAATTCATCATGTTCAGATCACACACAGCAGGACGTCTATTGTAACACATAGTCTCAACATTATAACAATATCGATAGAATTGTGTTTTGGTAGAAACTGACAGGACAGCTCAATCAAATCGATCACAGCTATTATTATTATTATTATTATTATTATTATTATTATTCTCTTTGACTATTATCTCTGTCTTGTACACGATGTGTCTACTTAAACACGACATAAATTTGTCTATTAGTTGGTAAACAATTATCAATCAATTAAATTCATTAATTCGTACAAAAAACAATGCAATATAAACACAAGAAAAAAGACAATCATCAGTGCTTTCAGAGGTGCTAAATGTTGTGTTCACGTGCACAGTCGTATGCCAGCTTTTTGTTTTGCTTTTGCGTAAACAAAAAACAATAGAAACAAACAATTGCTTTTTTGTATAGAACACATACCATCAGGATGCAAACACGCACGATGCTTTATAGTAGCATAAAAAAAGCTTTCCGTTTTTTTATCGTGCTTTTTTTTTTTGGTAGTTCTAATATCAAAACTAGGTAATTTTAGGTATCTTCCTGATGATAGTAAAAAGGATGATTGTTTAAAAATTGTAAAGCACACATTTACACACACCTTGATTGGACAACGCTGTGGTCGCATGGCCTGCTTACCTTTGACGATATGAGCGTCAAAGTTGGAGACGATTCCTGTAACAATAATAAAACAATAATGAATTATTAAAGTTTGCCACATCTATACTTTAAAGACGATCTCATCCAATTTACGTTAAAATCTGGGGGTGAGAGAGGGTGAAGCTGTCAGATAAGCTCACTACCCATTTCAAGGTCCCTAAAGTCAGCCAAAGGGGAAATAGCCCTTCATCCTTCACTATTTCAATCCAATAAATTATAATCCCTCTTCTACTTTATAGATTTACAATAATAAATCATCATTTAATAGAATATTGTAGAATATTCATGATTCGTTTTGAAAATTGTGGATTTTTTTGTTTTGTACTTTGGCGTAGGTGTCTCATTGTCCTGACCTTGACAACATTCCTTGAAGCTTTCAAGAACCGGCTGCATGGAAAAAAGTAGCGAATGCAAGAAGTGCAACAAGAATGATAAGAAGTAAAAGAAGCAAACTACTTGAATAAAATAAAAAATAAAAGCAATTCAGCATTGTTGTGTGTCTGGTTGTGTATATAGGTCGGTTAGTTATATAAGTCTCTTTTTCTTCTTTTTTTTTGTTTGTTTCTACTTCAGATTTTCATGCTTTTTCTTTGGTCGTTGTTTTTTCCTCACAGCCGGTTTACCACATGTCTACGCTTTGGCAGAATGGCATCTGCTACTAGGCCAGCACGTGCTTGTTTCAGAATATAGGTGAGCAAGTTCTGGACATATACGACTTCGTGATTGCCCTACAGAAAATCTTTAATTATACAGCATTTTTCTAGTAAACAACCCTTTTAACTTGGACGATGGTCAAAATCGAAACACAAAAAACTCGACCATATACAGTAATAATGCGATTTATAACTGACTAGTCTGTTAGTCAACAGCCGAATTTTTAAAAAATGTTTCAATAATCGTATAATATTGAAATAAAATGAAACACCAAATTATATAGATTGATTTAATTTTTTTGTTGTTGTTGTTGGTTTGTTAAAGGCGTCGGTCCCGAGGCCGGGTTTCCACTTAATTGTTGTGACTGACTGTTGTGGCACCATATGTTGTTAGACCGATGGTTTGCCGGGTGTGCTTGCCACATTTAACCACTGTGTGCACCATGCCAAATCTCCAGTACAGCCAAAACAAAAACGTCCAAGGTCGAGAAGTTCGGGTACGCATTACCTTTTTTTTTATTTTAGAGGGGGCTTTTTTTGTGAGTGTGGACAGGGTTAGTACGAATGTACATAAAAATGGTCTTGAGCTGAACAACAACAGCAGGTGGCTTTAAAGTTCTTAGTGATTTTGTATCTTGAAATTGACGATCTTTGTTTGCTTCAACTTTTGGAATATTTCTTATAGGAATGTTGAGTATGATTATTGCAATGGAATTGTATCTACGTCGATTTTGTTCTGTTTTATAGGAAATTTCCTTGGGCTGTACGTGTATTAGAAGAGTTGATTTCTAGGAAAGCCTGGCAAAATTATTACAAATGACTTGAAACTTGGATTACAATATAGTTTATACGAAATACCCGTATAATGTGTTTATGAATAATAACACCGTAATTACTTCACAGTATAACGGTTGAAAGGAAATACCTATTACACTTTAAATTAGTGAGAAATTTCAACCGTGTAAATCTCGATGGAGATTATTACACCTCTGGTTAAATGCATTACTCAGCGAATCTTGGAAAATTTTTCAAAAATTACTTAAATAATTACTCGATGATTCTGTTAAATACCACCGGACCACCCATCCATAAAGTTGAGCAATCCGGAGCAATCTTATAATTTTTTGAAATTTCTGCTGAATTATTTTTAATGTTAATATGGTCGATTTAGATCTCGACACATCTTATACCTGACTCACTACTATTAGTCGATCTCTGTAGGAGTTTGGCCAATGTTCATTAAATAGCAATGCAATGGTGAGTTTTTGTTGTGTTAGGTAGGTACCTTTAGACTTTCTGATGCAGCCTGATGCACCATGGCAGAGATATTCATCATCATTTTGGCAATTTTCATTTGTTGTTGTTGTTGTTGTTATGGTTTAAGCAATTCTTAGAAAACCCACACAATTTTTGTCTGACACTATTATATTAAATAGTTTAATGAAATTGTAGGCGTGTTCCTTTTCAAGTTTGTCTTCCATAAAATGTAATTATTAACCATTGGATAGTTGTACAATTTTGGTTATAATAAATTATAAATTCATTAGAGGTCGATTATATTGTTTTTCTATTCGTTTCAATAAACAATTGTGACTTGTGGCAATATTTCTTGTAGGCGTTTAATAAATTGGCAACGATTCCTACATTACGATGCCTGCTGTGTAAAAACTCTACCATTTAAATTCTATAGAAAATCGTAAAGTTTTCTATAATATGAAACATATGTATTCGGGGTATGTTAATTTAAATTGTAAAAGAACAGCTGGATGGTGGCTTGTTAGACAAACCAAAAAAAAAATGGGCATATAATCCATACCATTTTATCTATATGAATCAAAATTAACATTAAAAGGTTTCCTAGAAAACAACCCAGTGGTTCTCAACATGTAATAGAAAATGTCGAATAATTTGATTAAGAGGATATTTTTGTGTTAAAACAAAATAGAAACGAAACTATACGGTTGTGTAACTTGACGCACCATTGAAATCATCTTTAGGCTATGTCAGGTAGATTTGTATCCCGCAAAGCTGGTGGTCTTAAGACGATAATTGGTCGGTAAAGTCGCTTTAACCAGCGACAATAAACCTTATTAACTTGGTGGATATGGCCGTAAAGACGTAATATTTTTATTATTTCAACCTTGACTGAGTTATAGACCGAAATTGTTGTTTCCTTGGGTTTAACTTATTCGAAAAAATAGTAACACTATAGAGTTATTGTAATTTCATTTCCCCTAAATTTTTTATATGTATAGTTTTATTATCAGCCCTTATTCAATAAATTACAGATTTCATTACCGTATTTTTATATTTAATGACGCTCCACCCAAGAATTTCCGATTAGAATCCTCTTTTTCTTTGAAAAGAAGTAATTAAATGGTGGTTTCTTTGTTCACATACAAAAAATTTTTTTTGATTCTATTTTATTGCTATATTGGTACGTGTATGATTTATGCAAGGACACAGCGGGTCAAGTTTACCATCCCAAAATGAATGTGCTGATTATTTGGATATGTTCTGAGAATGGCGGCCATGTAATTATATCCGAGGTGAATACCTGGCTGAATGACTTTTAACGCAATTTCAAAGTGGCATATCTCTGATATGGGTCGAGGGAAATGCCTTTTGTTCCACACAGGGACCTGCCAACATAACGTGAATGTACCCCAATACAGAACTATTACGCCAATCAAAACTCTAAACACAATCCACTCTAATTTGTGTATAAAATTTTGATAAATCCCCAATGTTGAATGCTCGATTTAACAAATCTGATAGAATTTGAGTCGTATTTCTATCATTTAAATAACGTTTTTTTCCGTACTGTAAGATGGGCTGAAATGTTCGGAACGTAGTCGAGCTGTATCAATAAGACTGAAGTTATTCAGGGTGAGGCTAGATTGTACCTGTGTTATAGTGTGTTGTTTACCCGTACCGAGAGAGCTCAGCAAGGGCGATAAAAAGTCGTCTGCTTTACTGGTCAGGCTCTCCAAACAAGGGTGCACAATAGATGAGAGAACCAAAAAATAAATAAATATAATGCCAAATTCATTTTGAAATTATTCCTCTCTCTCTCTCTCTCACTCATACATACAATTTTCGATATGTCGGTGAGATTTATACCTAGTCATACAAGTTAACTGGTCGTAAATAGAAACCAAAAGATGGTCTTTATTTGGTGGACAATTTTAAAATTTTTCTACAATAATACGATGTTGTTTTGTAGGGATAATTGAAAGGGCAATCCGACAAATTGGTTTTCCATGCGACAATTTTCCCAGTTTTTCCTTCACTAAATATAAACCGACTATCAGTTTAGGTGACATATTGTATCAAGTTTTCTATAAAATGACAGGTCAATCATTTAGCAATCCATCAAATCGCTCCCTTCTTCTAATAATCAATTTGTAATAATTTCTGATATAATCACGAATCACTATCAGAGGTTGAATGATGATTTTCAAAGATTTTCCACTTCACTAACGTTAAGTTGCCATTGAATGAAAATCACTTTCTTTCCACTTCTTCTTCGATTCGTTTTGTTTTTGTTTGTTTGACAACTTTTTCGTTTTCCATCCGCATATGATTTATTAAAGTTTAATTTCAAATCTAAGCTATATAGTAAGTACGATATTAGATACTAATTGAGTATATCTATAATGATATCTGATAATAAATTACGGAAAGCCGCTTAAATATTGTAAAGAATCCAACAACATATTCGATTTGATTAAATAGATGACGTAGGTGATTTATCAGTTTATAAAAGTTGGACGCGACTTGTTGTCTGTTTGTATTTGATTGATTGTAATATGCGATCAAATGTGACAACAACAAAAAAACATCATAATCGATATATTTCCTATTTTGTGGGGAAATATAAACAAATTCGTCCACAGATTTAATAATGAATTAATCGTAACACGATATTTAAAAGGACTGATTTTTTCGATGATTTCAACTACCTTTTTCGATATCAAGAGCTGTCTAATTAGAGTAATTGTTGTAACGCACGCAATAGTTTTTTTTTCTAACATTCCATACACTCTTCTGATTTGTGAAATATGGGCATATATAGGATCTAATTGCATGATTTACAAATGAAAGTACAGTTTTTACGTAGAAATTTATGGATAACGTTTTTGAACACACCTATACAATTAGGCAATTTATTTCTGTAATAAGTTAATTGTAATTGGTGAGATCGCTTTAATGATGAAACAGAGATTCTTCATAAACAGTTGAATTTTACAAAATGACAGAAAAATTGATCAATAATCAATATAAATCACTAAACCGATAATTACAAATGAACTTTAACAAATACTGCTCTTTTCTAATAACCACCAAAAGGTGGAATGACTGATGACAATAATTGAATGGAAAAAATAAACGTGTGTGTGTTCGTTTTATAACACACTTTTGCCTCGTTCCATCGAAACACTGTAATTTCTTTAAGTTTTCAACACGTTAAGCTTTCGCGAAAGCTCAATGGTGTAATTTGCATGAGCAAAGCACTCGCTAAGGAATTACAAAGTCATTGTGTGTGCTTAGCGGGCATAAGCATCGATAAAGCAGAACAGTACAAAGGTTATTGAAGCATATATTCAAGATATGGTGTTTCAAGCAAGCAAAAAAAAAAAAGAACGGTGAATAACGTGCTCATAATCACAAGTGCAAAATATAATCGAATTTGTACAAGAATTATGTTTTGTGAAAGTTGCCCTTTTCCATTCTAACTGTATTTGTTTGCACCATTATTATTATTGTTGCTATTATTATAAAATCATATGTCAGATGCACGTATAAAATTCTATGTGTACGTATTTTTTTTTTGATATGTATGAAGAAAAATTTCTAAAGAATAAATACCAACATGCTTTATTTATTTTCTCTGTCTCTCTATGGCTTTTTCTAGGTATATATATATATAGGTTACAAGAAGTATGTGTGTGCATTAGGGTGTGAGAAGAAGATAAAATTACACAAAACTTAAGCGACAGGAGTGAGATAAGTGGCAATGCTGCTACGAGTTATTCCATTTGAAAGCATCACAATGAGATTATTCACACACAAATACCTGCTTTGGACAACAATAGAAAAATTTGGATTTCGTTATATATGTGTATTATACAATTTTATATCTATAGGAGTATACATTTTGGCTTTTTCTTGCTTCTCCTATATATACCTGGTGATATTTTATTATAAGTTACGATATTTTCGATTTTTATGAAAAGTCATGATCGCTTTTACGAATCGCTGACTTCCAAACTATGAAGAAGAGAGAATAATATTAATAAAAAAAAAAAATAGAAGAAAAACACGTCGAATTTTTGAGTAGAATAACTTGATATATGTCTTCTTTTATATTATCTAACTATATTCTTAAAGATACAGGGTGGAGATGAATGGATGATCTTATCAAAAACTAAAATACACTTGCTGGTTGTTAATGAGAGAGATTTCTAAATGGTTATAATTAATCAGAACTAACTGAAATTTAACAACAACAAGAAAAGAAAACTACACATTAAGGACTTTTATTATCTCACTATTGAATTGATGATAAGAAGACTATCCATAAAACATTCATCAAGACCTATAAAATTATTTCTTGGTAAACAACATTTTAATGATACAAACAAAATTTTCTAATTTCTCTACAAAAAATAAATAACGGAATTAATAATAATATAATAATATTTAAAAAAAGTCTATATATTGCTAATTTATTCATTACGAAAACAAAATTTTTATTTTTCATGAAAAAAGTACAACTTTCACATTTATTATTTTATTTCAAACCACATAAAGTTGAATATGGAAAAATAATTTCGAATTCGTGTTGGTTGTGAATCGGGCTTTAGTCCCTAATTTCATGTGCATGCTAAAATGGACATTTGTTACCAACAAACACAAGAAATATAGTAGAGATAGATGATCGTTATTCGTAGAAGAATAAACGATGTAGACAAGGAGAGGTATGTTGACATTTGAAAAATAGCTGAAACATTTGGTCGTTGCCGTAATTTCAACCGATATGTTGTTTTAAAAGCCAAAGAAATAGAGAAAGACACAAGAACAGAATTGGAGAACAAGAACGTTATTCCAAGAGAATGTTTGTAAAATTTGCAAACCATCTATATAACGTTATCATCGAAATTATAATACAGCAATTTAACACTTTATGCAACTACACGCAAAAAGCATTACGATTTTCGATATAATCCATCATTGAAAAGCTTTTATCTTGTAATTGACACATATTGAAATGTAAATCTAAATAACTAATTTATTGTATTAATGGAATATGACTTTCTACCAAAATCGATTGGTTGATATTATTATTATTATTTTTCTAATCCATTATTAGTGGATTTGTTTACAATTTATGAAAGACAGTACACCGTGAACGAACTGGATTAAAAAGCTCTCTACAAAGTCAATTGGTGGGCTTCTTGGAATTAATTTAATGACTTGAAATGAAGATCATAAACATATAGTTCAAAAACTGTTCATAAAATTCATATAATAAGTTGTAAAAACACAAAATAAATTGCAGCTGTGAAGTGAAAAAGATTGATTTAGTAATTTTCTAAGGTCGGTGTGTTATTTTTTATTTTTTTTTCTCCACATACATATATGCCCCAATAGTTGGGTAGTATCTTTGACAGTGCCGAAAACTAGTCTTTATTCCATGTTATTAAAACAAGCTCGTTAAATTAACAATAGATTTTTCTATATGGTTCTATAATGTAATCTATAGAAATAGTGATGCAACAATGCTCTTTATGAAATTACATTCAGTTGAAAAGGTATAATTTCTTTTCATATTGACTTGTAATTACTGTCAATTCTCAAGTTGTGCTTTTTTTTTCAAACCTATTTTTGAAATTATTATTACAACTAAAAATTCTTTAATTTGAATAGTGAAAAGCAGACATGATTGTAAATTACGGTATTGAAGCTTAACAAATGCATTTTTATTGTACAACCCGTCTATCTTCATTTGGTCAACTTGCTATAACGGGAGTCGGAGAAATAACTATAAAGCAATTTAACAACGGCCAAGAGAAATATAATGTTCTTCTATTGGTGTCATGCTTTATCAAATATTGAGAATTCCCATGTTAGCAATTTCTCCATGTAGAATTGACTTTTACGTAGCAGAATTAAACTATAGTTGTTTTAGAGCTCTCAAACATCGTGACGTGGGGGAAGGGAGTACAGAGTAGGACGGATAACGTAATTGCGGGCGCAGTGATGAAATGAGAGGAGAACATGTATAGGCTCCACCTCACAAATGTTTATGTCGTAATAACAGTGTAAAGCATTTTTTTTTCAAGACATAACTCTACCAAGCGAAAGAGTGTTCATTATTCACAGCATTCGATACGAGTTTCATCCAGATAGGAGTGCTACCAAAAAATATTCCTCAACTTGTACTGTTATTGCGGCTAATACTGTATTCAGAGCTACATGTGAGTTTTGATTCAGACAGTTTAAAACAGGTGATTTCGATGTCCAAGCTCCGTAACGTAGTGGTGCCATTATGAAGGATAAAAACATTGCTGGATTAAGACTTCGGTCAAACACTAAAAGAGCTAACCATACAAATTAGAGTCTTAGAATAACTGCCTAAAGTAACGATTAGAGTGCAAAGAGCAGTAAGATGGGTGTCACACAAATTGAAACAAAGGAATCAAGACAACCATGTTATAAAGTATGTAAACCTGTAGGTACCTACAACAAACAACCAGTGGAAAATCCAGAAAAATGGATCAACTTCAAAAATTCGAAGCTGAAAAGTATTAGGCAGATCCGATGAAACAACAATATCTACAACGGAACTCAATATTCATCCCAAGAGGTTCATGCTGTGGTCTGGTAGGATATAAATGAAGTGCTGTATTATGATAAAGGTGAAACCGTTAATGGTGATCGCAGCGACTGTACGAAGAAATCGATCGAAAACACACATTCACAAGCAAAGAATAGCGTTCCGTGAAATTGCTTCATGACAAGCCTCACGTTGTTATGTCAGTCAAGGAAGTCCTTACATAGTCATTTGTTCTGATCGATGTAAAGTATTGAAACATTTGAAAGTGACTTAATCGCGTCAAAATTTTCATCTGCTGCTGGAATTGCGTATACGTTACCCGAACGATAGCTCTAGGTGATAAATAACAACGGATAGTTGAACACATTGTCGTTTTCTCACGAATAAATGTTCATTTTTCAAAAAAAAAAAACAGTTTAAAAATTATTTATAGTTCTACGTACCAGAAGAGTAAATGTCGCCCCAAATACTGTATTATTCTTGTTTATACTGCTGTAAGATTGAGTTGGTTGATTTTATACTAGACCGACTATAATCTAATCCTGAGCGAAAGACTTTACAAATCGATACTTGACGACTAACTGGAGAGATCTACGTTTAATACCAAAACTTAAGGGTTATTTTATACAAAAATTTCATCTATACTATTCTATACTATCAATATAATTTACATAAAACTAAAAGTTTGCCAATAAAAGTTTTGGTATACGATTCAACTAACTGTAGAAGTGACCTGAAAAACAGGAAGTCAGTCTATATTATTTGATGGTCGATCCGACAAAATGCTAAAACCCATAACATTATGCCGAAAAGACTCTGACTTGGTAATTTGAGTGATTTCATGGTCAAACATATACATAGAAATTAATTCTCTTCAAATATAATATAGTTCTCTCGTTTTGGCATCAAATTTAAACTTCCGTCAAAACAGAATTTACAACGTCTGGCTTCAATATATATTTTTTTTTCGCCCCCTTTCACTAATCAGAATTGTGTTCATATAGCCACCCTAATTATTACTTGGAATAAGTATGTTGAAATTGTTTGAATAGAATAAATTTATACACAGTTGCCCCATAATGACTTGAAACTGTCACATAAATTTGTTAGATAGAAATGATTTCTTGTTGTTATTAGCTTTGTTCTAAATAAAAATCTAACAATAATCAATTTTATTTACGTCTAAATGCTAATTTGTGTTATGTTGTCGAAATGATTGTAATGAGAAAAATTGAAATTTTATACACTGCAAAACAACATCGCCTTGTCTTTTAATAAATTACACATGTTGCCGACAGCAATATTATTTTGTTTTTTGTTCACAAGTCTCTTATTTTTGTCTCTGTATTATTTTTGTTTAAATAAAATCCAGTGTAAGAATGGATTTTCCTATGAAACAGACAACATATCAATTCTAATTACATTCAATGATTTGTTTTCTTATTTTTAGAGAGAGTTAGTTGTTTAAATAAAATTTCCACCGAAAACACATTGAATTAAATAGAAAGTCGGTTTGACAATCATTATCATCATCATCATCATCAATTTCAATAAAACAATCCATAGAATTAATTGAAAAAAAAAATCTAAATATTGTCATGAAATAAATCAATACGTTTCCATTTGAATATTTTCGAATCGATCAATGCCGCAAATACATCATTCATTTCAAAGTCTATTTAAAAGACAAAACAAAAACGAGAAAAAAATAATAAAGAAGCAGATTTAATAATTTGATATTATTTTTATGGCCGATAATAACGTGGTGCTTTCATTTACAGTTAAAATCTTCCGCAAACAATATTTGTTGTTCTTTTTCTTATTTTCATCTTCTTTGATATTATTAGATACCTTTACATATATTTAAATACATATTGGTGAAATTATTACGAAAATCACCTGAAGCAATAGAGACATAGATCGTTGTCCAATAAATTTGATTTTGTGAATTCTAAAATTAACAACTAATTGATTCAATAGCAGCATCGTATACCATTATCCTAGATAACGAACACACACAGGTGTCTAATACGATTCTAGTGTCAAGGTGATATGAGAAAAAACAATTTTAAAAAAGGTTAATAACCGAATTGAAATTGCATATAAGTTTGATGATTATACGCATTTGTTAGCTGTGGAAAAACACCTACGATTTCACTATTCCTGAAAGTTTCCTGAAATTTTCCCAGATTTCTCTCAATAATTTCATTGAACTATGCACCTAATGTTTATTGATGTTATTTGTTAACAATTTTATTTTAATTGTTGACCTTTAATTCAATTTCTAAACAACAACGGTACTCCAACTATACATTTCCTACTTTTATCGAAATTATTCGATATTAACAACCAAATGTATGGAAATTTGGCGATACAACCAGCAAGTAACAAAGGACATGAACAAAAAAAGCAGCAGATCTTGAATACCGTCAAGATTTTTATTTAATAATTATGCAAAATAGTACGAAATTCCAGATTTTTTTCGTGATCAAAAGCAATAAATTACACACGTACTGAAATAATAAACTTTAAACATCGCTTATTTGGAATTTATGCAATTTAAGTTGCTAATAATTGTAAATATTAAAGTTTAAAACGACAATTCTCATCAATCTTTGCTGTACGTCTTTTTTGCAATCTTCAGTTATTTTGTAACTGTTTAAATTGCTAATCAATTCATTATAAATAACAAATAAATCCAATTAAAGCGCATTTACTAATTAAATTAATCCAATTTTTTTTTATCAGTTTTCACTTCATTTCAGTTCGGAATAAATTATTCTACAATTATTTCGTAAGATTTTTTCGCTTGGGATTACAGCTGAATAGTTACTGTAACAATTAAATTGGTTAGAAAATTTATCATTGCATGAAAATATGGTAAAAGCAGGTGTCGTCTTATATTAACAAACTACACTTCATGTTAAATTAATATTTAAAATCAACGATTAATTTCTAATTTATGAAATAGTTAATAATGATTATAACTAACTACTTGATGAATGTGATAACGAAAATCTTTAATGTGCTCATTTTGATAAATAAATAAAAATTAAGAATTTTCAGTAGGTAATTGATGATTTCTTTCAATAATCCGGCAACCGTAGAACAGTTTCATAAATTATCTACATACACCTAGAATATCTAACAGTAAATGTGGAAATTTTTCATAATTTATTTTTCCTTATTCGATATACAGTAATGGTTGGCTTAATGCGAACATTGAAAAAACTGTGGAGTTTCGCAAATAAACATAATAAGTGGTGGGGCCGGCTAAGAATTCCACCCACTCTCAGAGCTTTCGCTAACATCACATCTTCCATCTTTATCATGATCATGGTGAAACATCTGTAGGCAAGATCGAACTACCGTATTTTTTCTAATGTTTGCATTAGAACAGCCAAGACTGTATACAATAATTATAGATAAATTACTAGTTATGATTAGTAATTTAAATAATGTCGGAAAAGTATTTTCATTTTATATTATACAAAAAATTTTCGAGTAAAAGAAAATGGTCAAATGCATGCGTATTTGGCGTGACCAAATAGAATTATTTATCAAAATTTGATATCTTTAAATTCATAGTAAAGTGTGTATAGTTGTTAACTGTGCGCATGCCGGCACCAAATTCAATGCTAGAAGCCATGAAAGGGCATAATAATCATGCCTTTGCCTGACTAAATTTATGTTCAAAGAATCATTTATTTTTGGAATAAGTCACGAATAGACCATACATACACACCTATATATATACATGTATATACCTATACATATAAGTGTCTATAATTATTTAAATTTCTTCAATAATTTTTTTTCTTCATTAGATTACAGTTTAGTCAAAATTAATATAAATGATTTGTTAATTTGACCGTAACTGGTAGACTTGTTTTCAATTAACTTTCAATACAGGTATAGACCAGATGTCAATCAACGTATTTACCTTGTTGGAAGACTCTCATCAATAAAATAATACGGCAATTTTTTTATTTTAGTCCAGATTTTATAAATAACAACGCGCAAATCTGGAGCGTTACAACCTAATCTGACCGATTCCAAAACAATTAAAATTTTAAGCTGCGACCTTTTCAGGACTACTACTGTTTTTTGTTTGTTTTCAAAACAATTATCGTTTAATGTAAATTTTCTACCTTGAATTTTCGCCTTCAATCAAATCGAAAGTAATTTCTGGACCACAAAAAATTCGAGTATTTTTTTCGTTTTTCCTCTAATCATGAGATAAAAATTGTATGATCAATGTTGATTTCAACACCAACATACAACACATTTCTCAGTAATCAATTAATCTCAAGTTTAATGTATTCTCTCTGTACTATTGAAGAGATAAAGTCCAGGTCCGCACTTAGACTATACAGATAATGGATGTGGGTTTTCAAAATCAACATTGTGTTTTAAATGGAATAGGATGAAAACAAATACGGATTATAAATTATTAAAGTTAGAAAGAGAGAGAGAGATGAATAATATTGTTTTTTGTGTGTTAACAATTACCCATTGTTTTTCGTTAAAATTATCTCTAGTGTTGTTTTTTTTTATAAATATTTGTGTGTGTGTGTGTATGAATATAATAGAATCATCGATAGATTTGTGTGGGATTCCGGCCCTGTGGCATGTGGTCAGTGGCCAGTTAAACTTGTTCAAGACCTCCACATCCTTAAACATCATCTCTTACAAGATAATGTTAGGCGTGTGTATATCTTGTACACAAACGTCTATTAAACATTATAAGAGTAATAAACATGGCGGTCCTTGAATAATAACATTTAATAACATGAAAATAACGAGCAGATGTGAAAGTTTCTTTCTTCTTTATATTGTTGTACAACTTCAATACCTCTACTAGATATTTGTGTATGTGTGTATGTGTGTATAAATGCAACACACCAAATCATTATAATCGTAATAAGAATAATGATTGTATTTATAAATATATTATGTTTTGAATGTGGTGCTTTAGGAAACTTAATTACACACCTGAAATATGAGTAATAAAAAAAAACGACGTGTGCTACACAGGGAATTATAACAAAAACAAAAAAAATTGCCTTCCTTATACACAGTTTTCAAATTTTCTTTAATCACTTTCCCCCTTATCTCCTATCCCTTCTATATTCGATAATCAATACATAATTGGATTACTTGTGATGTGTACAAGTTTTCTCCCTACAGTTGCCTGTCGTAGTAAGCTTTTTACTTAATTAGTAATTAACGTGATAGGAAACCTAAGAATTTATGGAGTGAAATAGTTTGTCGAGTTGAAACCATAAAGCCAAACATGGGAACTTGATCTTTCACTGTACATTAATCCAAATATTAAAGTCATATTAAAGTATATTAACCCTTTATGTATATATAAACTAATACAACGAAAAAAATTTATAAAATTTTGGCAACCAACCTGTCGTTTAACACTGGACGAACTGTCACTGAGGCTACCGGAAGCGTTGTATTTCCGTGTGCGATGTTTGAGACGTAGTCCCGATATGGCAGTCGGTGGCGGACCTCCTGCCGCCACCAATCCTTCGAAATTCTCCTCTCCCGTAATATTCTGAAATACAATTTATTTGAAATAACAATATTTTGCGATATACAACAAATGTGAAGAAGAAAGAATAGAATAAACGTTCTAAGATAAACATCAACCAAAATAGGACAAGATCAGGGTCGAAAATATGGAAGACGTGTGGCGCCTCATTTATACTATATACTGTTGTAGATAGGTGTAAGGGGAAAATTATGGACAGGTCAGTTATTAGTTTGCAAAAACAAAAAATGAACAGCTGACTAAAGCCGAACAGATTGCAAAATGTTTTGATTAGAAACAAATTTGTATTTAAATCGAAACTGAGACGCGCTATCAGCTTGTCATGTGGTCATAGTGAGGCGTAGAAGACACGTGCTGTTGAACGTGCTGCGAACCCTTTTCCGCCTCTATCAGTGGCTGCAGATGGATCTTAATGGCCTTTTAATATAGACAACACCAGGTGAATTCTCAAAATGTATCATTTCTCCCCAACTATATAACAACTCTAATGGCAATAACAAAGAAACGATACACACGAAAATTAATTACAATTAAGTTCATTCATCGCGGCGACGTCTGAAATCTGAGGTTTTTTTTTATTATTAATAACATAGACACACTGTTTAACATATAAGAATAGGAGGATTCTTTTATACATTCACAATTGATTATATCAATACTAACTGTTTTAAATGAATATTCAATTGAGTGTTATTCATTCAGTGTATTGTTTATAATTTTTTGTTGTTGTTGGTGAACTCCAGGAAGTATTTTTTGTCTTCTGTGAAGAATCATTTGTAGATCACCACTAAATGAGACACTACAACATTAGATCGACTGACATTCATTAATTATTGTTGCGAAATAAATCTCTATCGGATGTGATCTTTAATGAGTCTTATTTGCAAACAATATGTATATAGAGATATCTAATTATTTTAAATTAATTTGCCCACGCATGTCAATTAAAATAGTATCAAATGTAGATCAGAAATGACAACGATAAATTATCGGAATTAAACCAACAAACATCTTTGTCGTTTTGTAGATAAGACGCCACAGGATCTGAAGAAGTATTACTCTTTGAACTGTCTATGACAGAAAAAAAATTGAACAATTGATAAATGCGAAATTATTTGAATTGCCTACCGAAAACATGGATTCGATCTCAGAGATACATAATAAATAAATTTTAAAAGATGTAGAAGAAGACGGTGAAAAATCCGAATAAATTATGAATGAAATTGATTCTGTAATAGAAAGTTAGAAATTTAAACAGAAAACGAACATTACACATCGAGTCTATTAAATATTAGAAATTTAGCAGAATCATCGTTTATCTTACGGGTTATTTGACTTGTAGATTTACCTATGATAGTGTCGGCATTATAGACTTTAGAATTTAAAATCTTACCAGGTCTTTGGCACAATGATGAATAATCCATTTTTTTCGTCTACTACATATAACAGAAATGAGCGACGCTCTGTTATTCAAGGACGGTCCAATATAGATTTTTAAAAGATTTCGATTTTGGTACAAGAATTTCCGTAAAATTCTTTCTTTTGTTTTTGAAACATTTTTCTACAGCAAAGGTTTACGAAATATTACCATAATATATCGATTTTGTGTTGATTTAAATGGGACGTTATACATTCAATATGTACACGTCCAACTATTTGTAAAATTCTTTTGATTGTCTCAAGGTTCCTTTTGTTTTGTGCTACCAAAACTGAAATTGTTTTTGTATAGAGAGGAATCTGATATTGTGTGCAATAAATTGTCTAATGATCTAAAAGACGGCATTTTTATTCTTACAAACTCATAATCTTCTTCTGCGCAACTTAACAAATTAACATTTCGAATTAAAAAGAATTGAACAAAAAAAAACCGGAGAAGAAGAATAGTTTCGTTATTCTTCGTATTAAATGCGCTTGAAAACTCTAAAATATCTACCTGCACCTTTTGCTATCTCATTAAATTAATAAATGTAAAAAGTCATGGAATTGTACAACAACGGCTGTGTATAGTATCAAAAAATCCCTCACATTTATCATACCAGTCCAGACAAGGGCTACAATTATTTAGCAGATTTCATATTTTTCAGAACAATAGTCGAGGGATGAGGGTGTCAGAGGCACTCCGACATATTCAATAGACGATTTAACATTTCAAGATGCAAGGTGGTTGAAATGAACCCAAGGACCACTCCCCTAAATTTTCGGATTTTAGTTGATATAGCTAACATTACAAACCAACGGGCGGTCCAACAACAACCACCTGAAGACAAAAAAAAAATAACAACATCTACAGGTAAAACCACACAATTTCAACCAACTGTATTATATCGACATTTTTTAAATATTATCGTTCTTTCGTTTTTGTTGTTAATTAAAAACTGCCATATTTTATTTATTTCGTTTTTTTCTGCTTCTACTTATTAGGTGATTTAGTTGGAAATAGCGCAATGCAGTCTGTTATTGTTCATGCCATGACTGGTTTGAAATAGGTCGTTATATTATCATAATATCTAATACCTTCATGTCATATTGCAGGTAGAAATGTCGATTTGTGGTAACTTAAAGAATTATAAAATGATGGACGCTTGTTGGTTGGTTAGGGATAAAAAATAATATATATATAAAAATAGATAAAACACGAAAATGGCGGTAATAATCGTAAAACTTTTGTATAAAAGTGTGAGATTCTTTCAGCTTCCATATAATACAGAGATTTCGAATGGAATTGAAAGTGATGATAGTTTGGTTTCCTCTCTCATCATCATGTTCTCGATAGAGAGGTAAACAAAGGGTCCGTGTAGTCGGAATCAGTTGAGAATTTGAGGCAGGTCCAGGTTTTAGCTGCCTTTTAAATCCATCAAGTGTAGAGACTCACAACGTTTTTTCGATTTTACAATTTATTTGATTGACAATAATATGTACGTTGTTGTAATAAAAGTAAATAAAAAACAGCTGTGTAATGATTTTGTCACGAAAATAACATTTTCTCTATGATCACACGTGCATCTGATTTCCGTCTAAATATAACTCGGTTTTAATAGATTACTAAGCATTACACTCGACGTAATTATTTCAACTACAAGAATAATTGGTAACTCAACCAATACTCACATAACTTACTGGATTTCAAAAATGAAAACACGAAAGATGCCTTAATTCCCTTATTCAACCCTTCTTAGTTGAAATATAATCCCGTTTTAAAATGGTTGATGGTTTATATCAAGAGTAAAAAAAAAATTATTTATAAAACGGTGGTTCACTCCTACCCCTAATCGAAGTTGGCTTACATAACGGATCCTATACAGCCTGTCACTGCATTCATATACCTGCATACCTTTTAGAACCTTGAAAAAAAAATTATATATATAGAAGCGAGAACAAGGAGGAACAGCAGAAATTCGATTATCATCCCCAAAGGGGATGAAAAAAAGATTTTTGTTTTAATAAAAGATAAGATTCAAATCATGACTGTCGTCGTTTTAATCATATTGTAAAGAAATGTCAATTCACGACGCCCTTTTTTTCAGCGATCAATAAATATATTAAGCTAAAAAAAAAATGATTGGTTCAGGTGTAAATTGGTATTAGACTTCCATTTAAATCCAGTTTTTCTACCTCACCCTCGATTTGTATCAAGAATTGAAGAAGAAAAAAAGGGGATGTATAGATAGATACCTTCTTGAACTTTACCTGAAGCCGCTAACCAACGCTGGTTGTCCTCTAATGAAACGCTCTTTTTCTTCTTCGGGTATTAATCTATCGGAAATTCTTGAAAGATATAAGAATATAATCAAGTGGGAAAGAGAAAGAAAATTGTAGCATTTGTCCCGTTAAAGGAATGTTGGATTTTTAACTAAGGTAATACGATAAAGATCTATTTTTTTTTTTTTTTGTTTAATTCTACAGGGGTTGTTGTTGCTACAGTGTTGAAAATCCAATCCGGTTCCAGAAACTTTTCAATCGTTTTAATATGAGAGTTTAAATTGTAATAAAATCGTAAAAAGAACAGATAAAACAATATATTGAAAAGGAACCTCGAGGAAACTTTCTTGATATTTGCGGAGGACGGCGATGTTATAGAATAATATTTGGAAATAACGCTTTTATTGAGCTATCACGGTCAAGAAACAATACAATAATAGATAGAAGGTTGAGGGGACTTTATAGGGCGTTATTCCTCTGTCTTTGCTACACAATTCCGTATCGATCATCAATACAACACCGAAACGATAGAACCAATACAGGTTTATTGCAAAAATATTTGTCAATTTTATTAATGCATTGTTCATCGTTAATTGTTGTAAGTATTGGAATTTTTTTTAGGTAAATATGAAATGAAAAATGCCCACGAAATGAATCATCGCACATAAATTTTATAAGATTTGTTTAATGTAGGTGGTAAAAAAAATATTCAATTTATTTAATTATCAAACAACTAAAATATTGGTTTACTTATCGACATCCATTTCTAGCCAAAATTATTATAATCGCCCACATTATCTGTCTTTTTCTATTACTATATGCAAATTTAAACAATTATTGTATTGTTTAAAGGATAGAAAATAATTATTTTCGTTTATTTTGTGGTGATAATTCAAGGTCTTTAGATATTATATTCCGGAAAAGAGACTCTTATCAAATTTTTCGGTATATATACGGACATGTGAGGTATAACAATATTTTATTTATTTTGATAAGCGAAATTTCGGCAATTCACCATACGTACAAATGTTTATTTGATTTATTTATATTTAAATATCGATATCTACGTTTGAAAATCGTAGGTACTTCCAATAAGAATCATGTAATCTTGAAAGATTGGTTAATCGAAAAGAAAAACTTTTATAACAGGAAACATTAATTTGAAAGCACAAATTTAAATAGAAATCTAAATAAAACTTTGAGTTATTGTTTTTGTGAAAATATGTCGTTCGTATCGTCTTTGTTCTTAATTTAAAATTTTAAATTTGTGTTCAGTTTTCTCTATACATAGTTTTTCTTCTTTGTAACAAACCAAATAATTCATTCGATTTATCTAAAAACCGATCTAATGACACAAAGATTACATCCACAGATTGGTGTTATCATCGAAAAAAAGGTTAAAATATGAAACTAGAACAAACAGTAATGGATTTATTGTCGAATAACTGACATTTAAAACAACAATAATCGACAGCTGTTTAAACTAAAAAGTATCCATACTCAAGTGTTCATTAATTAGAAATGTGGGTCTTATAAATCTGTGTAATAATTGTTGTTTCGAATTGATAAAGGGCAAATGACTTAAATTATAAACAATTCCCCCTAATTGATTCATTTGTTACAATTTGTTCATATCCTAAACCAAAAAATAATTTTCAATGCAGTCGAATTAGTCTCTGATAAACCGTCTGGAATCAGGTATTGTCTTGAAATCTTCAACTTAATTATTGTTTATTTTACGGATAAAAGGAGTGCCCCGGTAATATTGAGAAAATACTGTGGGCGTTGCAATATATATAATGAATTCAGGATGAAATTGTTTTTGTTTCGTTGAAAATACCGGCCGCCTTCTTGCCCCCCCGGTTTTTGTTATTTCGAGTAAATTTGTATTTAAAATATCTGTTTAGTAATGTTTTGATTTTGTTAATCAGCACCAAACTCACCTGTGTAGCAGGTGGAGGGATGATTGTCCCCTGGCAGTCTCCAATTGTTGTGGGTGGTGGTTGACGAGATGTCATGGCCCTTTTAGACCATGTTTGTTACTTTAATTGTTTACACGATCATTGTTGTATATAGTGTAGGTTAACTGACAATTGTATTTCAGATTGCTATTTTTAAAATAAAACGTTATAAAAGTCTGTGTTGTGTTTATTAACGTTTAGTTTACACATAAGTTAGATATAATCATCATGAATTGTCTTTGAATTATGTAAAAGTTTTGATTAAAATTAGAAACGAAAATCGCCATTTGACTTACAAATTTCGTTTTTGATTTTAATGATTTATCCCGAATTTGTTATCATCAATTTATTACACAAAAAATTACATAAATATAGATCAATACTGAAAACGGCTATTATTTACCGAAAACGAACAAAAAAAAAAACAAAAAATTGTCAATCTTATCAAAAAATCTAGGTGTGAAGGCCAGGCCACAACAACTAAATATCCTTCACACCACTATCAAACCACCAAACACCACAACCAACACCTCAAACACCATTCAATTACGTATAAATTAAAAATCTTTATTTTCTATTCGATCAATCCGGATGTATTAATCAATGTTTTCTTAAAAAAATGGAAAACATACAGTTATTTGAAATATTATTATTAAATAAGTTGCACAGCACCCCCGCATTAAGAAATGTCAATCAGTACGCCACCTGGACCATCGTGGAAATTCGCAATTTTCCGGAGGGCGCCGCGACGCTTTTCGAACGATGCTTACGTCAACACAAGGCGTCTGTTTATCGATTCACCGAATTGTACCAGGGTAGACCCCGTTTTCCCTATATTGTATATACACATACATACATACACACACACACACACTAGTAACACACACTTTTATATAGGAGAAAAAGAAGCAATGATAGAGATAAACGTGAATTCTACATATGTCCAACAAAGATAACAACAGGATGACCTTGTTTAAGGGTATGTTTTTTCGCCCTATATCTTTACAGTGATAAGTCAGTGTATTTTTGGCAAAGAATGAGATATGGCTGCACATAGGCGCCACATTAACTAAACAGAAAAAGACAAAGTTTTGGAGATAATCAAAAATGAAATGAAGAATTTTGAATGGATCGTAAAAGTTTGCCAAAGACACACACAAGCACAGCATCCGTAAAAACAAATTTGACAATTGTTCTTGTCTTTGATTTAGCTTGTCTTCTTTTGTGTCCCAACACCAACTAATTTCATTGAAAAGAAGTCAGCTTTTGTTTCTTCACCTTTTTCGACATTCTTCAATTTGTTGTATCCACTGTTGTAAAACAGTTTTATCCTCCTGTTAAGGCTGGTTTTATACATCTAATCTGTATAGTTTGAACAATATCAGCATTTAAACAGGTTTTATTCTAATACAACGTGATGCTGTAGTTAAAATTTTAACGGTTCATTTCGTTAGGAAATTATTAATCAGGGAACTTTTAAATCGTAAAATATAATTATCTGGTAGAATAAATCTATATATATATATATATAAGAAGAGGAAAAAAATTATCTAATTAATGGGTAATAATTACGGTAATATTTTTTTTTATTGATTGATAATGATCAACTTTGTGTAACGCTTAATTTTTGTTTTCAAGCTACAAACAAAAGATTGTTTCAACTAAAACAAAAACAACATAATATATCGTTATTTTCAAAATCAATAAATCGACGATTAGATTTAAATTTTCAATTTTGACCGGAATTCTTCATTCGGACATAGAGAAAAAAACAAGACTTTGTTGAAATTTTTCCAGTTTACCATTATCATTATGAAACGAATTTATTCATATATTAGCGACCTAATAAGCATTGTATTCTTGGAAATTCGTCTTATGCTTTAAATAAATTTTATGTTTACTGACCCTCTAATTGTATGCAATGGAATTGTTTTATTAGTAACTTGTTTGTCTGTATTTGACTTGAACAACAACAACAACAACAATCAGACGAATTTCATGTGATCCCTTTTATAATCCCAACAAATATTGTTGATTTTTTCTTTTTTGAATATAGACCAAACCGGACTGTTAATCCAGTTTAACACCAATAGGTATACGTAATTATAATGACCGCACTGTATTTATTGTATGGCTTCATTTGAAATTTAAATTTTTCCTTAATTTTTGTAGGTTACTTTGTCGGCATTTTGTTGTTATATATAGTTTGTTGAAATATTGCAATCTTTTTTTTTATTCATCCATCTAACGTTAATTATCATTATATGGATCTATCCATATGGTGTCTAAATTTTTTATAATTGCATGACAGCTACATTTGCATTCCAAGAATAACTACAGATTAATGAAAAACAATCACTGACCTAACAACATTTCTCATATATACTTTGTTATTAGATTTTGTTTTGTTTTTATTTATTATTTCCGTTGTGAAATTTGATAATATTGTCGGTGTCCTATAGAAAATAACGATGAATAAAGTTTATCAACAATTACACAGTTGTTTTTGTTCGATTAACAATTTCTCCTTATAGATCTAGATTGAGATTAGCAATTTTTTTGTTATTCCTACGGGTACGATTACACTATCGAATTTTGATTGTTCAGGTTGGCTTGTTCCAAGTAAAACTCGATAGTGTAAACACACTTACAAGCGACTTTTAACAAATTGAATAACTTCTCAAGTTTGTGGACAATTTTGACTTCTCAAGTTAAACCAATTCTTGGTTGCGAGAAGAGCGGAAACTCGAGGCAACTTTCTGAACCAAGATAGTGAGCAATAACGCGTGGTACGTGTAATACTTGTGTAATACTTGTTCAAAATCTTGCCTAAATGAACAAATTCTTCTGCAAGAAGTTCAGAAACTGTTTACATACTGGTTGAGACATTTCATCTAGGAACATAGGACAGTCTTGAGGATGGGTAATTTTAGGAAGATTCTACCAGCCATTTCTTTTCAACCCAGACAAAGGCTATAAGCAGTGGCGGACTGGTCCGCCGGAACACCGGGCCGTTGCCCGGTGGGCCGGGCCCTATGGGGCCTATAGAAGGTTTTAAAAACATGTATAAGAAATATTTAATTAAAAATTGAAAATAAAATACATTTAAGAATTTACAACAATATATTTGCAAATATGTAGGAGGGGGGCCTTTTTATATCGATTTGCCAGGGCTGCCCAGTTTACCCAGTCCGCCACTGGCTATAAGACTATCCCGATTCTTGTATTTTCTCTTATGTACCTAGTTGAACTGTTTCAACCTGTATACAACGAGTTTTCGTTCAATGTCTTGGATCAAGAAATTTCTTCGAGTTTCTGTCTCGGTGGAAGCAATGAAGCAATTTGACAAGTTATCCAAGAATTCATTTAACTTGAGAAGTGAATATTGGCCGAAAAACTTGACGTTATGCAATATGTTACAAGTCGCTTGTAAATGTGTACAATTCGACTTGAACAAGCAAAACTTGTTAATGTTATCGTTACCCTAACAATGAGTGTAAAT